>CM062648.1:404520-459602 GCA_031772095.1 Zeugodacus tau
TCGAAAAAGGGGGCGTGGAACCACCCATACAATCTTTAATTATTTTGGTTGTTAATCCATTGTTATTTTGTTTATTTGTCGGTGACATAGCGGTTATATCGTAATTTTGGTTGTGTTACGTGCTATTTTTTTTTTACAAAGATGACATGCAAGAAGATATTTTGCATCGCCTGCGATTAGCGACGAGAAATGTCGACTTACAAATGAACGCTGACATCTACAATGAAGCATTAGTCCTTATTGAAGATTTATGCTTACTTTTGAGTGGAAAACTATTGATTGAAGTTCATATGCCGTCAAACAAGGGATTTAGTGAGTCGCGAATTGGAACGCGAGCGTGCTTACGATATAACTCACTTGCAACAACAAGTACAAACAAATGTTCAACTGTTGAATGAACAGCAAAGCAGTGCGTACAATCAGCTAATAAATGCTGTAGATAGTGGAAACGGTGGCATATTTTTCCTCGATGCGCCCGGCGGGACTGGCAAAACGTTCCTATTGTCTTTAATACTAGCAGCAATACGTGGTCAAGGTGGTATTGCATTAGCTCTTGCATCTGCCGGGATTTCTGCAACACTGTTAGGAGGTGGAAGAACGGCACATTCAGCATTAAAGCTTCCATTAAACTTGCAAATACACGAAAGTCCTGTTTGCAATATTTCAAAGCAATGGCACAAGTTTTAAAAAAATGTAAGTTAATCATATGGGATGAATGCACAATGGCCCACAAACGATCATTAGAAGCACTCGACCGAACACTGAGAGATTTGCGCAACAATAATCGTTGCTTTGGAGGAGTGATGATATTGCTGTCGGGCGACTTTAGACAAACACTTCCCGTGATTCCAAAATCAACAGCAGCGGATGAGCTAAACGCATGTCTGAAGTCATCGCATTTGTGGAGGTTTGTTAAAACCATTTCATTGACCATGAATATGCGAGTTTTGCTGCAAAACGATAGAACTGCGGAGGTATTTTCAAAAGAGCTGCTGCGAATCGGAAATGGACAAGTTCCGATAGATCCTTGCAGTGGATTAATATCGATTCCAACTAATAAATATGAAATCCAATTCACATCTATTAAATACTAGCTGACCCGGCAAACTTCGTTCTGCCCAAAATAGATTGTTTTTTTTATTTCAAAAAATACACCGGTATCGTACGAATAGAATATGAACGAACCTGCCTGATAAACATTTTTTTCGAGGGTACATTAATGCTTTTTGAATTTAATTGCTTGAAAAATGCTACTCTTTTCAATAATGCTGACACATCGCGTCCAGGATTTGTTGGCCATTTAATAAAATTAAGTTTGTACTATTCTCATTCAATTTTATTAGTTTTAATCGAGTCTCGAAAATATATAATTTTAGTACATATTTAGTTTAGGGCTGCACGGTACACGATATTTTTGGTTTTCTGTTCCGCGGCGTAAATAAACAGTGAAGAAGGTTTTCCAACACGGGAACACGCCACATAGAGCTGGCCATGTGAAAAGCAAGACATTTCTAAATTTATGTCGCATACTTCCAGCGACTGCCCTTGTGACTTGTTTATTGTCATCGCAAATGCAAGTTTCACTGGGAACTGCAAACGTCTGAATTGGAATGGCAAATCTGTTGAAGTTAATGGAATTCGGGGAAGTAAGCATTCCTCTCCCTTGAACGGGTCTTTCGAAATGCTTGCCACTATTAAATTGTCCATTAGCTTGGTCACAATCAGTCGAGTACCATTGCACAGTTTGGGAGCATGAAGATTCCGTAGCATAATAACTACAGACCCAACTTTGAGACGCAAATTATGAGGCGGCATTCCAGGCGGCATCAAAGAGTTTAAGAACTCCACTGGGTAATTTACTACCTCGTCTTCATTTTCAACGCGATCGATTGATTTATATGACCGCACATCTCCCGGAATTTGATTTTGAATCGTCCAATTCAAGTCGTTGACATCCATATTTTTTGCTACTAAAATTGCGCGCGTGCTTAACCAATCGTAGTTACCATAATTTTGAGCAGTATTTGGATATACACTACTGATTAGTTCATCTATATATATAAAAATGAAATGGTGTATAGTTGTAACGCTAAAACTCGAAAACGGCTTAACCAAATGAAATACTTCCTTTGGGGGGTTTGTTTGTTATTACCACGCGCAGGTCATGTCTTAAAATCAAAACAAAATATCAAGGGGGCGTGGCACCTCCCATACAAATTGAATTTTTCAAGTCGAATATCTTCAAAAGTGTTTAAGGTAGGAACATGAAAATTGGTACAGAGCTACAGGATAACAACACCACTCTCACCTATAAAACCGGGGGCTTTCGAATAAGGGGGCGTGGTACCTCCCATACAAACTAATTTTTTTAAGCAGAATATCTGTGAAAGGGTTCAAGGTAGGGACCTGAAAATTGGTATAGACCTATATGGTATCAAAAGCCTTCTTACAGATAAAAGAAGGGGTAATCGGAAAAGGGGCGTGGCACCTCCCATACAAACTGAATTTTTCAAGGTGAATATCTTCAAATGTGTTTAAGGTAGGAACAGGAAAATTGGTATAGAGCTATAGGAAATAACACCATTCTCACCCATAAAACTTGACGTTATCGAAAAAGGGGGCGTGGAACCACCCATACAATCTTTAATTATTTTGGTTGTTAATCCACCTTATATTTATCTCATTTTCCACCTAGCACGACATTTTGGTTGTTTCTTGCTATTTTGTTTATTTGTCGGTGACATAGCGGTTATATCGTAATTTTGGTTGTGTTACGTGCTATTTTTTTTTTACAAAGATGACATGCAAGAAGATATTTTGCATCGCCTGCGATTAGCGACGAGAAATGTCGACTTACAAATGAACGCTGACATCTACAATGAAGCATTAGTCCTTATTGAAGATTTATGCTTACTTTTGAGTGGAAAACTATTGATTGAAGTTCATATGCCGTCAAACAAGGGATTTAGTGAGTCGCGAATTGGAACGCGAGCGTGCTTACGATATAACTCACTTGCAACAACAAGTACAAACAAATGTTCAACTGTTGAATGAACAGCAAAGCAGTGCGTACAATCAGCTAATAAATGCTGTAGATAGTGGAAACGGTGGCATATTTTTCTCGATGCGCCCGGCGGGACTGGCAAAACGTTCCTATTGTCTTTAATACTAGCAGCAATACGTGGTCAAGGTGGTATTGCATTAGCTCTTGCATCTGCCGGGATTGCTGCAACACTGTTAGGAGGTGGAAGAACGGCACATTCAGCATTAAAGCTTCCATTAAACTTGCAAATACACGAAAGTCCTGTTTGCAATATTTCAAAGCAATGGCACAAGTTTTAAAAAAATGTAAGTTAATCATATGGGATGAATGCACAATGGCCCACAAACGATCATTAGAAGCACTCGACCGAACACTGAGAGATTTGCGCAACAATAATCGTTGCTTTGGAGGAGTGATGATATTGCTGTCGGGCGACTTTAGACAAACACTTCCCGTGATTCCAAAATCAACAGCAGCGGATGAGCTAAACGCATGTCTGAAGTCATCGCATTTGTGGAGGTTTGTTAAAACCATTTCATTGACCATGAATATGCGAGTTTTGCTGCAAAACGATAGAACTGCGGAGGTATTTTCAAAAGAGCTGCTGCGAATCGGAAATGGACAAGTTCCGATAGATCCTTGCAGTGGATTAATATCGATTCCAACTAATAAATATGAAATCCAATTCACATCTATTAAATATGAACTAATCAGTAGTGTATATCCAAATACTGCTCAAAATTATGGTAACTACGATTGGTTAAGCACGCGCGCAATTTTAGTAGCAAAAAATATGGATGTCAACGACTTGAATTGGACGATTCAAAATCAAATTCCGGGAGATGTGCGGTCATATAAATCAATCGATCGCGTTGAAAATGAAGACGAGGTAGTAAATTACCCAGTGGAGTTCTTAAACTCTTTGATGCCGCCTGGAATGCCGCCTCATAATTTGCGTCTCAAAGTTGGGTCTGTAGTTATTATGCTACGGAATCTTCATGCTCCCAAACTGTGCAATGGTACTCGACTGATTGTGACCAAGCTAATGGACAATTTAATAGTGGCAAGCATTTCGAAAGACCCGTTCAAGGGAGAGGAATGCTTACTTCCCCGAATTCCATTAACTTCAACAGATTTGCCATTCCAATTCAGACGTTTGCAGTTCCCAGTGAAACTTGCATTTGCGATGACAATAAACAAGTCACAAGGGCAGTCGCTGGAAGTATGCGACATAAATTTAGAAATGTCTTGCTTTTCACATGGCCAGCTCTATGTGGCGTGTTCCCGTGTTGGAAAACCTTCTTCACTGTTTATTTACGCCGCGGAACAGAAAACCAAAAATATCGTGTACCGTGCAGCCCTAAACTAAATATGTACTAAAATTATATATTTTCGAGACTCGATTAAAACTAATAAAATTGAATGAGAATAGTACAAACTTAATTTTATTAAATGGCCAACAAATCCTGGACGCGATGTGTCAGCATTATTGAAAAGAGTAGCATTTTTCAAGCAATTAAATTCAAAAAGCATTAATGTACCCTCGAAAAAAATGTTTATCAGGCAGGTTCGTTCATATTCTATTCGTACGATACCGGTGTATTTTTTGAAATAAAAAAACAATCTATTTTGGGCAGAACGAAGTTTGCCGGGTCAGCTAGTATTTAATAGATGTGAATTGGATTTCATATTTATTAGTTGGAATCGATATTAATCCACTGCAAGGATCTATCGGAACTTGTCCATTTCCGATTCGCAGCAGCTCTTTTGAAAATACCTCCGCAGTTCTATCGTTTTGCAGCAAAACTCGCATATTCATGGTCAATGAAATGGTTTTAACAAACCTCCACAAATGCGATGACTTCAGACATGCGTTTAGCTCATCCGCTGCTGTTGATTTTGGAATCACGGGAAGTGTTTGTCTAAAGTCGCCCGACAGCAATATCATCACTCCTCCAAAGCAACGATTATTGTTGCGCAAATCTCTCAGTGTTCGGTCGAGTGCTTCTAATGATCGTTTGTGGGCCATTGTGCATTCATCCCATATGATTAACTTACATTTTTTAAAACTTGTGCCATTGCTTTGAAATATTGCAAACAGGACTTTCGTGTATTTGCAAGTTTAATGGAAGCTTTAATGCTGAATGTGCCGTTCTTCCACCTCCTAACAGTGTTGCAGCAATCCCGGCAGATGCAAGAGCTAATGCAATACCACCTTGACCACGTATTGCTGCTAGTATTAAAGACAATAGGAACGTTTTGCCAGTCCCGCCGGGCGCATCGAGGAAAAATATGCCACCGTTTCCACTATCTACAGCATTTATTAGCTGATTGTACGCACTGCTTTGCTGTTCATTCAACAGTTGAACATTTGTTTGTACTTGTTGTTGCAAGTGAGTTATATCGTAAGCACGCTCGCGTTCCAATTCGCGACTCACTAAATCCCTTGTTTGACGGCATATGAACTTCAATCAATAGTTTTCCACTCAAAAGTAAGCATAAATCTTCAATAAGGACTAATGCTTCATTGTAGATGTCAGCGTTCATTTGTAAGTCGACATTTCTCGTCGCTAATCGCAGGCGATGCAAAATATCTTCTTGCATGTCATCTTTGTAAAAAAAAAATAGCACGTAACACAACCAAAATTACGATATAACCGCTATGTCACCGACAAATAAACAAAATAGCAAGAAACAACCAAAATGTCGTGCTAGGTGGAAAATGAGATAAATATAAGGTGGATTAACAACCAAAATAATTAAAGATTGTATGGGTGGTTCCACGCCCCCTTTTTCGATAACGTCAAGTTTTATGGGTGAGAATGGTGTTATTTCCTATAGCTCTATACCAATTTTCCTGTTCCTACCTTAAACACATTTGAAGATATTCACCTTGAAAAATTCAGTTTGTATGGGAGGTGCCACGCCCCCTTTTCCGATTACCCCTTCTTTTATCTGTAAGAAGGCTTTTGATACCATATAGGTCTATACCAATTTTCAGGTCCCTACCTTGAACCCTTTCACAGATATTCTGCTTAAAAAAATTAGTTTGTATGGGAGGTACCACGCCCCCTTATTCGAAAGCCCCCGGTTTTATAGGTGAGAGTGGTGTTGTTATCCTGTAGCTCTGTACCAATTTTCATGTTCCTACCTTAAACACTTTTGAAGATATTCGACTTGAAAAATTCAATTTGTATGGGAGGTGCCACGCCCCCTTGATATTTTGTTTTGATTTTAAGACATGACCTGCGCGTGGTAATAACAAACAAACCCCCCAAAGGAAGTATTTCATTTGGTTAAGCCGTTTTCGAGTTTTAGCGTTACAACTATACACCATTTCATTTTTATATATATAGATATAGTGCAAAATCGTGCTTTGCAGTGTAGACACATATATTAAAAACATAAAAAAAAAAAAAAAAAAAAAAATATACACATATATATAAATACTTATATGCAAAATTGTACAGTGCAGGTGCACTGAAACACATCTAAAATACATTACAAAAAAAAAAAAACGGGCGCGATAATACACCGGTAATTTATAACCGGTTTAAAACAAAAAACGGGCGCGATTTTTAAACCACATAACTTATACGGTAACTTATAACAGTTTGGAAAAAAAAAAAAAATAAATAAATAAATAAATAAATCTACACCAACATACATAAGAGGACACGATAGGACAACAGGAATCTATATACAACCTGCTGGACGTTAAATCAGGAACTACGGAACTACAACCTAGATTACCACCCTAATACAACTAAGTACCACCCTAATACCCCTTGAGGCGGACTAGAGTGAGTGTATCCATTCCTTCTATTTGTTCATATGTACATATGTATGCAAACACCTTTTTAAAACGATATATACATCACATAATTACATTGTTTCATGCCTAAACGAGCTTATATTTGTGTAAACAAACACACATAATCACTTCAAAAAACAAAACAAAAAAAAATATTCAAGCATCTACTTGCAATAATTTCCGGCAATACCCCTTCTGTTTCAAGAAACAGCAAGCAGGATTGCATTAAATAAATAAGCATACGGCATAAAGAAATTAAATTACGAAACAAGATTTAAAAGGACATACATATTTGCATATTGATTTACAACATATAAATTAATACTGTGTATTTATCATATTACATACTTGCATACATATACAAAATATTTCTATTTAAAAACTGGTTCTTGCACAATTCAATTTTCTCGTTCTCTCCACTTCCAAAATCATACGTCCCACATTTGCATGTTGGTACTGTTAAGACTAGCTGTGTCAATTATTTCTTACCACTGGTGGGGGAAAATAAATGATAGTCTAGTCTTTGAGAAATTATTTCATTCTAGTTTTATTTTCTGTTTGTCACTGCTTATATACAATTTTTGAATATATCTTAAGAACTAATTATATGTGTATGTGTGTATGTCTATATGTATATTTTATATGTTGCACGATAAGGGGTTATTTCAAATGCACACAAGCAATTGCCCAAATGTATTTTTATAACCAATAGGTTATCTTGTGCATACATATAAATATGTTTGTTTATTAATAGTTGAGTGCATGCGTGTTGCATATAGATGCATGCGTGCCTCATATAAATGTATGTGTGTTGCATGTATGCGTGCAACATATAATGTATGCTTGTTGCATATTAATGCATATATGTTTATGTGTTTATTTATGTATACAAATTTATGTTTTTATATGTAGCTCCTCGGATTTGCTAAGGCATAAAAGAATGCATGTTCAATGATATTTGAACATATTGCCGAGGGAAAGAAATTATTATATAAAATTAGTGGACTGTATCAAGTTTATAAATGTTCTACCGGTTTGGAATATTGACAATGATTGTATCAGCAAGATCCGTTTTACATTTATAACGGAAATATAGTATTAAAAGGCATAATATTACAATTACTACTAACACTAATGATAGATGTCCGCTATGATTTCTTAAACTTAACTCACTTAATTTTAATTCGTTGTTGCTGATCGTCTCAATGTCTTCTCTTAGCTTCCTCTGGTCTTCGTTGTCGTCTATTTTATTTATTTGAAGAGTAGTTATGTGGTCTTCTGCAATTTCCTTTATGGTTGTCACGATCGGGTCCAGCTTCGGATTGATGTCGCTCTGCATTTTAAATATCTGCATGCCGATTAAAGTGATGTCTTCGAATGTTGTAGTACAGTAGTTGGTGTCCCCGCATTTTAATAACGTAGAAAGTTTGCATGTTTGATCGGTAACGCCAGCTTCCCACATTTCTCCAAAATGTGGGTCTGCCGGAGGAGAAAAATGCCAAGTTATTTGCTCATTGGCTAGAATATTGCTCTCGACTTCTTGATCTCCAGTTTCAGCTTTTTCATGTATGTCTACATCTGAGGTTTCAACCACTTCAGTTGATTTTTCCTCAGAAGTAGGGTGTTCAGGAGTCTCTTCTTTTCCAGTTTTATTTGGTTCTTCTTGTAATTCTGTAATTTTGTTTTCGTTCCTTTCCTTCTCTTCTTCTTCTTCTACTTTAGTATCTTTAACTAATTTATTTGCAGAAGATAGAGAGAATTTCGGAAGTATTATAAAATCTTCTCTTTCTACTTTCTTATCTTCGACTAATTTAGTTGGTCTCTTCTTAGTTTTAGAAAATAGATCGAGATTTGGAACGATTATAAATTCTTCATCTTCTGAATCACTTGTTTTAACAAATTTAGTTTGTTCAACTTCAGAAGATAGGTTTGGAATATTTATCAATTCCTCTTTTTCTTTTTGTATTGGTTTTGTTTTAACCAACTTTGTTGTGGTAGATGAAGAAAATTTCGGAATTATTATAAATTCTTCTTTATCCAAATTACTTCTATAAGTATTTTTTGGCTCTTCGTTTAGTAATTGTCGATCAAAATTTATAAGCTCTTGATACAATTCTTCACCTAATTGTTCATATATGATTTCAATTTCTTCATTGAAATCTAATTTGTTTTTCATATTTTCAATATCGTTGTATATTGATTCCAAATGTTTTAGTTGATATTTCTTTATCATTAATTCTGAACTTAGATATGCAATTTTTAGTTTGAAGCTTTCAATGTTTCTCATTAAAGAGGACGTTATACGATCCAGGTATTTAGGATCAGTCTTCCACATTTTGTAGAACCTTATTGTTATATTCTCGCAACAAAAATTGTTGTTTTTATATTGTTAATATGCGGGAATATGCACCCGTCTTACAATTATTATTTTATTTTGCCTGAATTATAAACAGGGCTTTAATGTTGCCTGTGTAAATAACAGGTCTTTTTATTTTGCCTGTGTAAATAACAGGGCTTTTTATTTTGCCTGTCTAACTAACAGGGCTTTTTATGGTGCCTGTATAAATAACAGGACTTTTTATTTTGCCTGTATGACTAACAGGGCTTATATTTTGCCTGTATTAAATTCAGGGCTTTTGTTTTGGCTGAGCTCTTTCATAGGCTCGATAGGACCAATTGTAAAAAATATCCGGCCTACAAATTTTTATAAAACAATGTAGTTTCTAACAAACCTTACCGCTGGTGGGGGGCAATGTTAGACTTGCATTGAGTGAGAATTTAATTCATTCTCAAATGTTAAAACTAGCTATATCAAATATTTCTTACCGCTGGTGGGGGAAAATAAATGATAGTCTAGCCTTATTGAGAAATGATATCATTCTAGTTTTATTTTCTGTTTGTCACTGCTTATATACAATTTTTGAATATATCTTAAGAACTAATTATATGTGTATGTGTGTATGTCTATATGTATATTTTATATGTTGCACGATAAGGGGTTATTTCAAATGCACACAAGCAATTGCCCAAATGTATTTTTATAACCAATAGGTTATCTTGTGCATACATATAAATATGTTTGTTTATTAATAGTTGAGTGCATGCGTGTTGCATATAGATGCATGCGTGCCTCATATAAATGTATGTGTGTTGCATGTATGCGTGCAACATATAATGTATGCTTGTTGCATATTAATGCATATATGTTTATGTGTTTATTTATGTATACAAATTTATGTTTTTATATGTAGCTCCTCGGATTTGCTAAGGCATAAAAGAATGCATGTTCAATGATATTTGAACAGGTACATTGCATTATTATATTACACCTACACTTTTAAGTGCTGGGGTCAAAGACCCGCACATCATCCAATTCTCTCCCACCACAGTATTCTTACCGCGCAAACAAACGTACATACGCATACGTATTGTAATTGTGCTGCCAATGCTTATATATCCAAATAACATAGGGTAAATTTGAACAATTAAGAATCATAAAAACACGATCGGTCTATATTATACAATTTGTACATTTACTTATAATCACGGCCCGCAAAGGCAATTATTCTCTTACATACCCCTTGTTCTTTGTACAACAAAAACAAGCAGGTTTGTAGCCAACATAATTAACGCATATTACATGCACACAAACAAGCACATAACGTGCACTCATATGTACAAAGGATATTGACCTCTTACGCGCGATCATATAAACAAGGACATTCAAATAAGTCCGTAACTTATAATAAAACTATATCTCAAACGCAATCAAATAAAAAAGCTCGGTTTAATCATAATTCATAAAATTTGTACACATACACACATTCCAAGCCATCATAGGCAAATATTCTCTTACATACCCCTTGTTCTTTGTACAACAAAAACAAACAGGTTTGTAGCCAATATAATTAACGCATATTACATGCACACAAACAAGCACATAACGTGCACTCATATGTACAAAGGATATTGACCTTTTACGCGCGATCATATAAACAAGGACATTCGAATAAGTCCGTAACTTATAATAAAACGAGATTCCAAACGCATTTAAATACAAACGCATACTAAATAAAAACGGAACAAAAAGCGTATTTTATAATTACAACGAAAAAAAAAAAAAAAAAATTCTTATTTGCGTAAAAAGAGTTTTCGGTTCGCTAATTTCTATATAGAAAATTATTAATATTAAACTTTTAATCTATTTTAAAAGGCTAAATGAACATAGATTCAAAAGACTCTAAATCAACTCAGAGCTTAAAAATTCCTAAAATGATTACAGACGATAAGAGTCCATGTACACCGGCAGAAGCTACACGCTCAAAGCAAGGTGCTACAAAACCGAAAAGGGGGAAAGACATGTTGTACTCTAAATTCATTTCTGAGAGTGACTGTCTAATAAGATACTGCACTCGATTTACATCTTCGCCGATGCAAAACAACTCTGAATCGGCACTTGAAATAAAATGTCAAACAATTGAAAATTTTTGGACACGTCTCCAAGCGGTGTATGACTTAATAGTAGAAACTGATGATTCAGATCTACCTGAAAATTTTAAATCTTCGGCTTACGCCAAATATGAAAACTGTTTAGACCAGTATGTAGACACAAAAATTGTGATCTCAGATCAATTAAAACTTTTGAAGTCAATCGCGCCTACTCCCCAATCGAGAGTAGAGCTGGCACAAATAAAACCCCAAGAAAATAATTCAGACACTTATCTCCAAGTGCCAGCATGCGATACGGAAATATTTCACGGATGTTATGATCAATGGCCGTCCTTCCGGGACATGTTCACAGCTCTCTTTATAAATCATCCTAGACTCGCAGATGCACAAAAACTATACCACCTAAGGTATAAAACACAAGGGGAAGCAGGCATGATCGTCAAGCAATTCGGCTTAAATGGCGAAAGTTTTAAGCAGGCTTGGCAAGCACTAGACGAAAGATACGAAAATAAAAGGGTAATGATAGAAAATCCTATTAAAACTATACTACATTACCCTAAAATCAAACAAGAAACTAGCCATGAATTTCAAAAGTTTTACTCGACAGTAACAAATTGCCTATCAGTATTACAAACACAAAATGCTCCCGTAGAATATTGGGACCATATGATAGTAACTATTTGCGCAGAAAAACTCCCTGATGCTACGTTACTACGATGGGAACAGTCACTAGACGACAGAAGAGTGATGCCCACATGGGAGCAAATGAAAAAATTCCTCGCTGCTCAGTACGAGATAGCTGAGCGAATTGGCAGCCAAAATATGAATGTAACTAGTCTTCAAAATGAGTCGAGTAAAAACTTGCTTAAACCTCAAGCCAGCAAACATATCCAATACAATACACACGTGAATAAAAGTCACTCCTTCGTGTCAAACCAAACCAACAAATGGCAAACAGTATGTGAAATGTGTAAGGGGGGTCATAAAATAAAAACTTGCGAGAAATTTAAGAAATTAAATATTAGTGAAAGGAACAACTTTGTCAGATCAAAACGACTCTGTACAAACTGCTTGTCCCACACACATAATATAAATAATTGCGAAAGCAAATTTAACTGCGTTTATTGTCAAAAAAGACACCACTCAATGTTGCATTTTAACAAACCTCCTATGCCACCCCAAAATAATGCTTACATTAGCACAAAAAGAACCACGGGTTTAGTTGCAAAAGCAACTCCCGAAATACAAAACCCCGAAATTGGCCAAGAGGCACCATGTTGCTCAAAGATATCAAAGGCCAATGCATTACATAGCGAGATTCAAAGTATGGTATTACTACCCACAGCAGTAGTCTCCACCGAACATCGAGGAGAACTATTCAAACTTAGAGCCTTAATAGACCAAGGATCACAACGATCCTTCATAGCGTCTAAGGCACAAAACAAACTAAAACTGCCAACGAAACAAGCAAAATTTGAAATTACGGGAATGGGTGGAAGAGTTATACAGAACTCTAATAAAATCTGCCCCATTACCCTAATATCCACGCAAGCGAATAAGCGTATTCTAGCAGAAGCTATAGTCTTACCACAATTGACAAATATGCTTCCTAGCTTCCAAATAAATAGCAAGCATTTGGATAAGGTTTCACAACTGAATCTAGCAGATCCCAACTGCAACACCCCAGCTCCAATAGATATTCTATTAGGCAGCGACCTTCTACCACAAATAATACTAGAAGGTGTTGAAAAAATATCAAACACCATTCTAGCTCAAAATACTATATTCGGCTGGATACTAAGTGGACCAGTTACTGAAACAGTTAACACCTTGACAACTGAAGTTGAGGAAATATCCAATGAATGCCTTAATACACAATTAAGGAAATTTTGGGAGTTAGAAGAACTCCCTCCCATATCGATTACAACACCAGAAGATCAGTATTGTGAAGACTTTTACAAAGCCACAACCACTAGATCAGAAAATGGTCGGTACGTCGTACGACTACCACGAAAACAACAATTTCCTGACACACTCGCCTTAGGTCACTCCCGCACCTCTGCCATACAGCAGTTTCTAAGCATGGAAAAAAACCTACTTAGAAAAGGTGAGCTTAAACAAGAATATGATGGGGTCTTAGAAGAATACCTCCATTTAGACCACATGGAGGAAATAAGCCCATTCGAAAAAATCATAAAAGGCAAGTATCACTCATTCTACTTGCCACATCACGCAGTAGTAAAGCCTGAGAAAAAAACCACAAAGGTCAGAGTTGTTTTCAATGCCTCAAGAACCACTAGCTCGGGGAATTCCCTCAATGATATTCTATTCACGGGACCCACACTTCAGCCAGATTTAATGCTCCTCATATTAAATTGGCGTATATACAAATACGTATACAATGGGGACGTCGAAAAAATGTATCGACAAATAGTCATACATAAAGATGATCAAGATTTTCAGCGAATTATTTTCCGAAAATCTCCCAATAGTCCACTACGCGACTTTAAATTAAAAACTGTTACCTTTGGCGTGAACTGTGCCCCATACCTAGCCATTCGTACACTACACGAATTGGCAGAAGACACAAAGTCAGAATTTCCGCTGGCAACACAAGTGTTAAAAACACAGACATATGTGGACGATATCCTGTCTGGAAGCCACAGCCTTCCACAGGCATACGAGTCCTTATCACAAGTAAGAAGTGCCCTCAGCACCGCAGGGTTTCCTCTAAAAGATCACAGCTAATCACCCAAATATAGTAAAAAATATTCCAAAAGATCATTTGTTGGATACTAATTTCCTTGTATTCGAAAAGGAAAGTACAACAAAAACACTAGGCATCCAATGGAATGCGATATCTGATAAGTTTTCATATACTACAGAGTCAATTTCCGCAATATCCGCCATAACAAAAAGACAAATTTTGTCCTCTGTGGCAAAACTTTTCGACCCCGCAGGATGGCTTTCGCCAATTATGATACAAGCGAAAATCCTAATTCAAGAATTGTGGCTAGACGGAACCGATTGGGACGAACAAGTGAAACCTCTTCGCTTAGAAAAATGGTCCCAGTTTGCTAATAATCTGAACGACATTTCTCAGATACAAATACCACGGTGGGTACACTATTCCCCGAATACAAAATCGAACTACATGGCTTTTGCGACGCCTCTGAAAAGGCATATTGTGCCACTATATATGTGCGCACACAAAGCGATATAGCAACTACATGTCACCTACTAGTAGCAAAAGCAAAAGTTGCTCCTCTAAAAACACTAAGTCTACCACGACTAGAACTCTGTGGCGCACTGCTACTAGCCAAACTAGTATCCGTGGTACATACCCATTTAAACATGGCAATAAATAAATTATATCTCTGGTCCGATTCCGAAATAGTTCTAGCTTGGTTAGAAAAACCACCCCATGCGTGGAAAACGTATATTTCTAACCGAACATCTCAAATACTTGACCTAGTAGGATCAGCCACTTGGCGACACGTAGCCAGCGCTGACAATCCTGCTGATCTAGGGACAAGAGGATGCAAACCTCTGCAGCTCGCCACCACCACCCTATGGTGGAATGGCCCCCGATGGTTAACAGAATCTCACGATTCTTGGCCACAATCGCCTATGCGCAACATACTTGCCCCAGAAGGTCGCAAAATCGCCACTTATCATACCACACTGGATGATAATGACATCCTTGAACGGTTCTCATCGTTCCCAAGGGCACTCAGAGTAGTCGCCTATATGTTCAAATTCGTGGAACGGCTCAAAATTAGAATTAAAGGAGCAACATACTCTCAATGCGGAACATTGACGCACTCTGACTTACAAAAAGCAAAGGTCGCTCTTATCGCATCGACTCAAATGCGCTACTTCAGCCGCGAAATAACATTATTGAGAGAATCAAATCCAATTGATCGAAAAAGTTCACTCTTAGTTCTAAATCCTTTCGTAGACACGAAAGGTCTTCTTAGAGCGAATGGTCGGCTTGCAAACTCAAGCCTAACATACAATGAACGCCACCCGATAATCATACCAGAGAGGTCTCCATTTACCACACTCTTGCTTCATTATATCCACATTCTGATGCTACACGCCGAACATCGCCTCATGCAACAGATAGTCCGTCAAGAGTACTATATTCCCCGTCTTAAGCCAAAAATAAAGAAATGCATCTTCATGTGCAAGATCTGCACTATGCATAAGCAGAAAATGCGAACACAGATTATGGCAGCACTTCCACCGGAACGCTGCAATTTCGCTCTGCCCTTCACTATTACAGGTGTCGATTTTGCAGGGCCTTTTCAGATAAAGGCGTCCATGCTAAGATCTCCCACCCTCATGAAAGGCTATGTGGCTGTTTTGTCTGTTTTACGACAAAAGCAGTACACCTTGAGCTATGCACGAATCTGACGACAGAGGCTTTTCTCGCGGCATTTGCTCGCTTTGTCGGACGTCGTGGTTTTCCCTCCAAAATCATGAGCGATAATGGCAAAACGTTTATAGGGGCTCAAAGAGCCACTGAAAGACAATTTGTGGAATTTATACAACAAGTCTCACCTGAAATTGTACAGAAATATGCTCCCCAAGGCATCAATTGGCAATTCATTCCCCCAAGCGCTCCACACATGGGAGGTTTATGGGAATCCGCTGTAAAAAGCTTTAAATCCCACTTCAAAAAAATAGCTGGCAACCATAAATTCAACTATGAAGAATTTGCAACATTACTAACTAAACTCTCGCAAGATCCCTCCGATCTCACAGCCTTAACTCCAGGGCATTTTCTTAAAGGAGCACCCATCTTGGCCACACCTGAGCCAAGCGTGGCGTCGCTATCCTTACTAAATAGATGGGAAAGAGTTAAAATTCTCCATCACAATTTCAGCCGTCGATGGAAAGACGATTATATAAAGGACCTCCACAAGAGGTACCGCTGGAAAACACCACAAAAGGCGCCAAAGCTTGGAGACTGCGTCCTTATTCATGATGACTGTCTACCCCCTACGGAATGGCGACTTGGTCGCATAAAGAAACTTTATTACGGCTCCGACGGTCATATACGCGTAGTCGATCTCCGTACGCAAGCCGGAATCCTGACCAGACCGCTCGTTAAGCTATGTTTTTTACCAACCGCTGATAATATCGAACCATAAACCAACCGATCGAATATATATACAATAAAAAATATACCAACAAAAAAACCGTAAATAAGAACCGTAATCTAAGAACGACTCAATGACGAAACACTCTTGCCACCCTACGTGGCGCCATGTTCAGATAGATCTATAATCATTAAATTGTATCTAATGTACTTGTTTTCCATACACAGCAATATGGACGCGGATATGATATCCCCACCAACGCCAACCGTGCGTTCGACAGTTGCTGTACCACGATCTGGGATTACCCCAGTCGCAACGCCACGAACCACCGTTGCAGCTGCAGCAGCCCGAACACGGGCACTATCCACACCAATGCTGCCACCATTGACGTCCCCAACACCGCTGATTGAACCTCCTCGCATGCGATGTCCCCTATGTTGCCGCGCGCACCGGTTGCAACATTGTACCATTTTTAAGGGGATGCCGCCTCAGCAACGTCAGCAGGTCGCCCAGGCCCATGGCCATTGCCTAAACTGCCTTACGCGCACCCATGCAACGCAGGACTGTAGATCGAACAATAGGTGCATGGTATGTATGCGATCGCATCATACGTTGCTGCACCGCAACACCAAATCCGTCGTCGGGCGACTACCTGCTCAACGCAGTCGCAATGCACGCCAACGACCGCGGACAAACCAAACGCCACGGTCACGTCCATCAATAATCCCAGAGGCCAGGCGATCACCACCCCGACACCGCCAGGCACGTTCTAACTCCCGCCGTTCAACTGGCCTCAGCAACGTAGTTGCCACGTTGCAACAACTTCAACGACTACTAGGCTAAATATTCGCCTAGGGGGGCAGGATGTATAAATGAGCATCGCCCTCGTCTCCAACACACCACACACATCATTTACCACACTCACCATAGCATCACCTACCATCCACATTGACACACACGCATAAATCTCTCACGAGAACTGCACACCTCCATACACACAAACGCACACGAGAACCTCACACATCAACACACACACGCACACCAAGAGGACATCACACTGGAGACTTTAAGACAAGAAAGTTAACAAAAGGGATCAACCATCAAAAAACAAGCAGCTTTTTGCTATCGACTCCGAGTAAAGCAACATCGCCGTAGACTTCGTCGTGGTTTTTTAATTACCCTTATTTAATATCTAATTCAATATATAAACTCCTGTGAACTCAAATTTATTGTAAAATAAAAATTGTTATAAATCGTAAATAAAGTTTTTTACAATCAGTGTTGCGGAAAAGAGGAACAAGTGGTAAGGGACGACTTCACTAACATGACATGACAAGACATGACATGACATGACATGACAAGACAAGACAAGACGAGACAAGACAAGACAAGACAAGACAAGACAAGATAAGACATAACATGACATGACATGACATGACAAGACAAGACATGAAATGACATGACTTGACAAGACAAGACAAGACAGGACAAGAGAGGACTTGACAAGACAAGACATGAAATGACATGACATGACAAGACAAGATAAGACATAACATGACATGACATGACATGACATGACAAGACAACACAAGACAAGACAAGACAAGACAAGACAAGACAAGACGAGACAAGTCATGACATGACAAGACAAAACAAGACAAGACATGACAATACAAGACAACATAAGACAAGACAAGACAAGACGAGACAAGTCATGACATGACAAGACAAAACAAGACAAGACATGACAATACAAGACAACATAAGACAAGACAACATAAGACAAGACAAGACAAGACAAGACAAGACAAGACAAGACAAGACAAGACAAGACAAGACAAGACAAGACAAGACAAGACAAGACAAGACAAGACAAGACAAGACGAGACAAGTCATGACATGACAAGACAAAACAAGACAAGACATGACAATACAAGACAACATAAGACAAGACAACATAAGACAAGACAAGACAAGACAAGACAAGACAAGACAAGACTAGACATAACATGACATGACATGACATGACATGACATGACAAGATAAGACATGAAATGACATGACTTGACAAGACAAGACAAGACAGGACAAGAGAGGACTTGACAAGACAAGACATGAAATGACATGACATGACAAGACAAGATAAGACATAACATGACATGACATGACATGACAAGACAACACAAGACTAGACAGGACAAGAGAGGACATGACAAGACACGACAAGACAAGACAACATAAGACAAGACAAGACAAGACAAGACAAGACAAGACAAGACGAGACAAGTCATGACATGACAAGACAAGACAAGACATGACATGACCTGACATGACATGACATGACATGTCATGAAATAACATGACACGACATGACATGACAAGACAAGACAAGACAAGACAAGACAAGACAAGACAAGACATGTCAAGACAAGACAAGACAGGACAAGAAAAACAAGAAAAGACAAGTCAAGACAAGACAGGGCAAGACAGGACAAGACAAGACAAGACAAGACAAGACAAGACAAGACAAGACAAGACAAGACAAGACAAGACAAGACAAGACAAGACAAGACAAGACAAGACAAGACAAGACAAGACAAGACAACAAGACAAGACAAGACAAGACAAGACAAGACAAGACAAGACAAGACAAGACAAGACAAGACAAGACAAGACAAGACAAGACAAGACAAGACAAGACAAGACAAGACAAGACAAGACAAGACAAGACAAGACAAGACAAGACAAGACAAGACAAGACAAGACAAGACAAGACAAGACAAGACAAGACAAGACAAGACAAGACAAGACAAGACAAGACAAGACAAGACAAGACAAGACAAGACAAGACAAGACAAGACAAGACAAGACAAGACAAGACAAGACAAGAAGACAAGACAAGACAAGACAAGACAAGACAAGACAAGACAAGACAAGACAAGACAAGACAAGACAAGACAAGACAAGACAAGACAAGACAAGAAAAGACAAGACAAGACAAGACAAGACAAGACAAGACAAGACAAGACAAGACAAGACAAGACAAGACAAGACAAGACAAGACAAGACAAGACAAGACAAGACAAGACAAGACAAGACAAGACAAGACAAGACAAGACAAGACAAGACAAGACAAGACAAGACAAGACAAGACAAGACAAGACAAGACAAGACAAGACAAGACAAGACAAGACAAGACAAGACAAGACAAGACAAGACAAGACAAGACAAGACAAGACAAGACAAGACAAGACAAGACAAGACAAGACAAGACAAGACAAGACAAGACAAGACAAGACAAGACAAGACAAGACAAGACAAGACACCATAAGACAAAACAAGAGAGGACTTGAAAAGACAAGACACGAAGTGACATGACAAGACATGACATGACATGACATGACAAGACAAGACAAGACGAGACAAGACAAGACAAGAAAAGACAAGACAAGACAAGATAAGACTTAACATGACATGACATGACATGACAAGACAACACAAGACTAGACAAGACAAGAGAGGAAATGACAAGACAAGACAACATAAGACAAGACAAGACAAGACAAGACAAGACAAGACAAGACAGGACAAGACAAAACATGACAAGACAAAACAAGACAAGACAAGATAAGACATAACATGACATGACATGACAAGACAAGACATGAAATGACATGACTTGAAAAGAAAAGAAAAGAAAAGACAAGACAAGACAAAACAAGACAAGACAAAACAAGACATGACAAGACAACATAAGACAAGGCAAGACATGACAAGGCAGGACATGACTTGACATGACAAGATAACACAAGACAACACAGGACAAGAGAGGACATGACAAGACAAGACTCCATAAGACAAAACAAGACAGGACAAGACAAGACAAGACAAGACATGACATGACCTGACACGACATGACATGAAATGACATGACATGAAATGACATGACATGACAAGACAAGGCAAGACAAGACAAGACAGGACAAGAGAGGACTTGACATGAAATGACATGACTTGACAAGACAAGATAAGACATAACATGACGTGACATGACATGACAAGACAAGACAAGACATGAAATGACATGACTTGAAAAGAAAAGAAAAGACAAGACAAGACAAAAAAAGACATGACAAGACAACATAAGACAAGGCAAGACAAGACAAGACAGGACATGACTTGACATGGCAAGAAAACACAAGACAACACAGGACAAGAGAGGACATGGCAAGATAAGACACCATAAGACAAAACAAGACAGGACAAGACAAGACAAGACAAGACAAGACATGACATGACCTGACACGATATGACATGAAATGACATGACATGACAAGACAAGGCAAGACAAGACAAGACAGGACAAGAGAGGACTTGACAAGACAAGACATGAAATGACATGACATGACATGACATGAAATGACAAGACATGAAATGACATGACATGACATGACATGACATGACATGACATGAAATGACAAGACATGAAATGACAAGACAAGACATGACATGACAACACAAGACAAGACAAGACAAGACAAGACAAGACAAGACAAGACAAGACAAGACAAGACAAGACAAGACAAGACAAGACAAGACAAGACAAGACATGACATGACATGGCACGACAAGACAAGACAAGACAAGACAAGACAAGACATGTCAAGACAAAACAAGACAAGACAGGACAAGAAAAACAAGAAAAGACAAGTCAAGACAAGATTAGACATAACATGACATGACATGACATGACATGACAAGACAAGACAACACAAGACAACACAGGACAAGAGAGGACATGACAAGACAAGACACCATAAGACAAAACAAGACAGGACAAGACAAGACAAGACAAGACATGACATGACATGACAAGACAAGACAAGACAAGACAAGACATGACATGACATGACAAGACAAGACAAGACAAGACAAGACAAGACAAGACAAGACAAGACAAGACAAGACAAGACAAGACAAGACAAGACAAGACAAGACAAGACAAGACAAGACAAGACAAGACAAGACAAGACAAGACAAGACAAGACATGACAAGACAAGACAAGACAAGACAAGACAAGACAAGACAAGACAAGACAAGACAAGACAAGACAAGACAAGACAAGACAAGACAAGACAAGACAAGACAAGACAAGACAAGTCATGACATGACAAGACAAGACAAGACATGACATGACCTGACATGAAATGACATGTCATGAAATGACATGACATGACAAGACAAGACTTGACATGACTTGACACGATATGACATGAAGTGACATGACATGACAAGACAAGACTTGACATGACTTGACACGATATGACATGAAGTGACATGACATGACAATACACGACAAGATAACACAAGACAACACAGGACAAGAGAGGACATGACAAGACAAGACACAATAAGACAAGACAAGACAAGAAAAGACAAGACAAGACATGACATGACAAGACAAGACTTGACATGACTTGACACGATATGACATGAAGTGATATGACATGACAATACACGACAAGATAACACAAGACAACACAGGACAAGAGAGGACATGACAAGACAAGACACAATAAGACAAGACAAGACAAGAAAAGACAAGACAAGACAAGACAAGACAACATAAGACAAGACAAGACAAGACAATACAAGACAAGACAAGACTAAACATAACATGGCATGACATGACATGACAAGATAAGACATGAAATGACATGACATGACATGACAAGACAAGACAGGACAAGAGAGGACTTGACAAGACAAGACATGAAATGACATGACAAGACATGACATGACAAGACAAGACTTGACATGACTTGACACGATATGACATGAAGTGATATGACATGACAATACACGACAAGATAACACAAGACAACACAGGACAAGAGAGGACATGACAAGACAAGACACAATAAGACAAGACAAGACAAGACAAGACAAGACAAGACAAGACAAGACAACATAAGACAAGACAAGACAAGACAATACAAGACAAGACAAGACTAAACATAACATGGCATGACATGACATGACAAGATAAGACATGAAATGACATGAAATGACACGACTTGACAAGACAAGACAAGAGAGGACAAGACATAACATGACATGACAAGACAAAATAAGACATGACATGACATGACATGACATGACAAGACAACACAAGACAAGGGAGGACTTGACAAGACAAGACATAAAATGACATGACATGACATGCCATGAAATGACATAACATGACATGACATGACAAGACAACACAAGACTAGACAGGACAAGAGAGGACTTGACCAGACACGACATGACATGAAATGACATGACATGAAATGACATGACTTGACAAGACAAGACAAGATAAGACATAACATGACATGACATGACATGACAAGACAAGATAAGACATAACATGATATGACAGGACAAGACAACACAAGACAAGAGAGGACTTGACAAGACAAGACATGCAATGACATGACATGACATGACATGAAATGACATGACGTGACAAGACAAGACAAGATAAGACATAACATGACATGACATGACAAGACAACACAAGACTAGACAGGACAAGAGAGGACATGACAAGACAAGACAAGACAAGACATGACATGACATGACATGACATGACATGACATGAAATGACATGACATGACATGAAGTGACATGACATGACAAGACATGACATGACATGACATGACAAGACAAGACAAGACAAGACGAGACAAGACAAGACAAGACAAGACAAGACAAGACAAGACAAGACAAGACAAGACAAGACAAGATAAGACATAACATGACATGACATGACATGACAAGACAAGACATGAAATGACATGACTTGAAAAGACAAGACAAGACAAGACAGGACAAGATAAGACAAGATAAGACAAGACAAGACAAGACAAGGTAAGACATAACATGACATGACATGACATGACAAGACAAGACATGAAAGGACATGACTTGAAAAGACACGACAAGACAAGACAGGACAAGACAAGACAGAACAGGACAAGACAAGACATGAAGTGACATGACTTGAAAAGAAAAGAAAAGACAAGACAAAACAAGACAAGACATGACATGACCTGACACGACATGACATGAAATGACATGACATGAAATGACATGACATGACAAGACAAGACAAGACAAGACAAGACAGGACAAGATAAGACAAGATAAGACAAGACAAGACAAGACAAGATAAGACATAACATGACATGACATGACATGACAAGACAAGACATGAAATGACATGACTTGAAAAGAAAAGAAAAGACAAGACAAGACAACATAAGACAAGGCAAGACAAGACAAGACAGGACAAGACAAGACAAGACAAGATATGACATGACCTGACACGACATGACATGACATGACAAGACAAGACAAGACAAGACAAGACAAGACAAGACAAGACAAGACAAGACAAGACAAGACAAGACAAGACAAGACAAGACAAGACAAAACAAGACAAGACAAGATAAGACATAACATGACATGACATGACAAGACAAGACATGAAATGACATGACTTGAAAAGAAAAGAAAAGACAAGACAAGACAAAACAAGACAAGACAAAACAAGACAAGACAAAACAAGACATGACAAGACAACATAAGACAAGGCAAGACATGACAAGACAGGACATGACTTGACATGACAAGATAACACAAGACAACACAGGACAAGAGAGGACATGACAAGACAAGACACCATAAGACAAAACAAGACAGGACAAGACAAGACAAGACAAGACAAGACAGGACAAGACAAGACAAGACATAACATGACATGACAAGACAAGATAAGACATAACATGACATGACATGACAAGACAAGACAAGACAAGACAAGACAAGACATGACAATACAGGACAACATAAGACAAGACAAGACAAGACATAACATGACATGACATGACATGACAAGACAAGATAAGACATAACATGACATGACAAGACAATTCAAGACAAGACAAAACAAGACAAGACATGACAATACAAGACAACATAAGACAAGACAAGACAAGACTAGACATAACATGACATGACAAGACAAAATAAGACATAACATGACATGACATGACAAGACAAGACAAGACAAAACAAGACAAGACATGACAATACAGGACAACATAAGACAAGACAAGACAAGACATAACATGACATGACATGACATGACAAGACAAGACAAGACAAGACAAGATAAGACATAACATGACATGACAAGACAAGATAAGACATAACATGACATGACAAGACAATTCAAGACAAGACAAAACAAGACAAGACATGACAATACAAGACAACATAAGACAAGACAAGACAAGACATAACATGACATGACATGACATGACAAGACAAGATAAGACATAACATGACATGACAAGACAAAATAAGACATAACATGACATGACATGACAAGACAACACAAGACAAGACAGGACAAGAGAGGACTTGACAAGACAAGACATGAAATGACATGACATGACATGACATGACATGCCATGAAATGACATAACATGACATGACATGACATGACAAGACAACACAAGACTAGACAGGACAAGACAGGACATGACTTGACATGGCAAGATAACACAAGACAACACAGGACAAGAGAGGACATGACAAGACAATGAAATGACATGAAATGACATGACAAGACAAGACAAGACATGTCAAGACAAAACAAGACAAGACAGGACAAGAAAAACAAGAAAAGACAAGTCAAGACAAGACAGGACAAGACAGGACAAGACAAGACAAGAAAAGACAAGACAAGACAAGACAAGACAAGACAAGACAAGACAAGACAAGACAAGACAAGACAAGACAAGACAAGACAAGACAAGACAAGACAAGACAAGACAAGACAAGACAAAACAAGACAAGACATGACAATACAGGACAACATAAGACAAGACAAGACAAGACATAACATGACATGACATGACATGACAAGACAAGATAAGACATAACATGACATGACAAGACAATTCAAGACAAGACAAAACAAGACAAGACATGACAATACAAGACAACATAAGACAAGACAAGACTAGACATAACATGACATGAAATGACATGACTTGACAAGACAAGACAAGAGAGGACAAGACAAGATAAGACATAACATGACATGACAAGACAAAATAAGACATAACATGACATGACATGACAAGACAAGACAAGACAAAACAAGACAAGACATGACAATACAGGACAACATAAGACAAGACAAGACAAGACATAACATGACATGACATGACATGACAAGACAAGATAAGACATAACATGACATGACAAGACAATTCAAGACAAGACAAAACAAGACAAGACATGACAATACAAGACAACATAAGACAAGACAAGATAAGACATAACATGACATGACAAGACAAAATAAGACATAACATGACATGACAAGACAAAATAAGACATAACATGACATGACGTGACAAGACAACACAAGACAAGACAGGACAAGAGAGGACTTGACAAGACAAGACATGAAATGACATGACATGACATGACATGACATGCCATGAAATGACATAACATGACATGACATGACATGACAAGACAACACAAGACTAGACAGGACAAGAGAGGACATGACAAGACAAGACAAGACAAGAGAGGATTTGACCTGACACGACATGACATGAAATGACATGACATGAAATGACATGACATGACAAGACAAGACAAGACAAGACATGGCATGACCTGACACGACATGACATGAAATGACATGACATGAAATGACATGACATGAAATGACATGACATGACAAGACAAGACAAGACAAGACAAGACATGGCATGACCTGACACGACATGACATGAAATGACATGACATGACATGACAAGACATGAAATGACATAAAATGACATGACTTGACAAGACAAGACAGGACAAGAGAGGACTTGACAAGACAAGACATGAAATGACATGACATGACAAGACAAGATAAGACATAACATGACATGACATGACAAGACAACACAAGACTAGACAGGACAAGAGAGGACATGACAAGACACGACAAGACAAGACAACATAAGACAAGACAAGACAAGACAAGACAAGACAAGACATGACATGACCTGACACGACATGACATGAAATGACATGACTTGACACGACATGACATGAAATGACATGACATGATAAGACAAGACAAGACATGACATGACATGACATGAAATGACATGACATGACAATACACGACAAGATAACACAAGACAACACAGGACAAGAGAGGACATGACAAGACAAGACACCATAAGACAAGACAAGACAAGACAAGACATGACATGACATGACATGACAAGACAAGACAAGACAAGACAAGACAAGACAAGACATGACATGACATGACATGAAATGACATGACAAGATAAGACATGAAATGACATGACATGACAAGACAAGACAAGACAGGACAAGAGAGGACTTGACAAGACAAGACATGAAATGACATGACATGACATGACATGACATGAAATGACAAGACAACACAAGACTAGACAGGACAAGAGAGGACATGACAAGACAAGACAAGACAAGACAAAACAAGACAAGACATGACAATACAAGACAACATAAGACAAGACAAGATAAGACATAACATGACTTGACATGACAAGACAAGATAAGACATAACATGACATGACAAGACAAAATAAGACATAACATGACATGACATGACAAGACAACACAAGACAAGACAGGACAAGAGAGGACTTGACAAGACAAGACATGAAATGACATGACATGACATGACATGACATGCCATGAAATGACATAACATGACATGACATGACATGACAAGACAACACAAGACTAGACAGGACAAGAGAGGACATGACAAGACAAGACAAGACAAGAGAGGATTTGACCTGACACGACATGACATGAAATGACATGACATGAAATGACATGACATGACAAGACAAGACATGACATGACCTGACACGACATGACATGAAATGACATGACATGAAATGACATTACATGAAATGACATGACATGACAAGACAAGACAAGACAAGACAAGACATGGCATGACCTGACACGACATGACATGAAATGACATGACATGACATGACAAGACATGAAATGACATAAAATGACATGACTTGACAAGACAAGACAGGACAAGAGAGGACTTGACAAGACAAGACATGAAATGACATGACATGACAAGACAAGATAAGACATAACATGACATGACATGACAAGACAACACAAGACTAGACAGGACAAGAGAGGACATGACAAGACACGACAAGACAAGACAACATAAGACAAGACAAGACAAGACAAGACAAGACAAGACAAGACAAGACAAGACAAGACAAGACAAGACAAGACAAGACAAGACAAGACAAGACAAGACAAGACAAGACAAGACAAGACAAGACAAGACAAGACAAGACAAGACAAGACAAGACAAGACAAGACAAGACAAGACAAGACAAGACAAGACAAGACAAGACAAGACAAGACAAGACAAGACAAGACAAGACAAGACAAGACAAGACAAGACAAGACAAGACAAGACAAGACAAGACAAGACATGACATGACCTGACACGACATGACATGAAATGACATGACTTGACAAGACTAGACATAACATGACATGACATGATAAGACAAGACAAGACATGACATGACATGACATGAAATGACATGACATGACAATACACGACAAGATAACACAAGACAACACAGGACAAGAGAGGACATGACAAGACAAGACACCATAAGACAAGACAAGACAAGAAAAGACAAGACAAGACAAGACATGACATGACATGACATGACAAGACAAGACAAGAAAAGACAAGACAAGACAAGACATGACATGACATGACATGAAATGACATGTCATGAAATGACATGACATGACAAGACAAGACTTGACACTACTTGACACGATATGACATGAAGTGACATGACATGACAAGACAAGACTTGACATGACTTGACACGATATGACATGAAGTGACATGACATGACAATACACGACAAGATAACACAAGACAACACAGGACAAGAGAGGACATGACAAGACAAGACACAATAAGACAAGACAAGACAAGAAAAGACAAGACAAGACATGACATGACATGACAAGACAAGACTTGACATGACTTGACACGATATGACATGAAGTGATATGACATGACAATACACGACAAGATAACACAAGACAACACAGGACAAGAGAGGACATGACAAGACAAGACACAATAAGACAAGACAAGACAAGAAAAGACAAGACAAGACAAGACATGACATGACAAGACAACATAAGACAAGACAAGACAAGACAATACAAGACAAGACAAGACTAAACATAACATGGCATGACATGACATGACATGACAAGATAAGACATGAAATGACATGACATGACAAGACAAGACAAGACAGGACAAGAGAGGACTTGACAAGACAAGACATGAAATGACATGACATGACATGACATGACATGAAATGACATGACATGACATGACATGACATGAAATGACAAGACAACACAAGACTAGACAGGACAAGAGAGGACATGACAAGACACGACAAGACAAGACAACATAAGACAAGACAAGACAAGACAAGACAAGACAAGACAAGACAAGACAAGACAAGACAAGACAAGACAAGACAAGACATGACATGACCTGACACGACATGACATGAAATGACATGACTTGACAAGACTAGACATAACATGACATGACATGATAAGACAAGACAAGACATGACATGACATGACATGAAATGACATGACATGACAATACACGACAAGATAACACAAGACAACACAGGACAAGAGAGGACATGACAAGACAAGACACCATAAGACAAGACAAGACAAGAAAAGACAAGACAAGACAAGACATGACATGACATGACATGACAAGACAAGACAAGAAAAGACAAGACAAGACAAGACATGACATGACAAGAGAGGACTTGGCAAGACAAGACCTGAAATGACATGACATGACATGAAATGATATGACATGACATGACATGACAAGACAAGACAAGACAAGACAAGACAAGACAAGACAAGACAAGACAAGACAAGACAAGACAAGATAAGACATAACATGACATGACATGACATGACAAGACAAGACAAGACATGAAATGACATGACTTGAAAAGACAAGACAAGACAAGACAAGACAAGACAGGACAAGATAAGACAAGATAAGACAAGACAAGACAAGACAAGGTAAGACATAACATGACATGACATGACATGACAAGACAAGACATGAAAGGACATGACTTGAAAAGACACGACAAGACAAGACAGGACAAGACAAGACAAGAAAAGACAAGACAGGACAAGACAAGACAGAACAGGACAAGACAAGACATGAAGTGACATGACTTGAAAAGAAAAGAAAAGACAAGACAAAACAAGACAAGACAAAACAAGACATGACAAGACAAGACAACATAAGACAAGGCAAGACAAGACAAGACAAGACATGACATGACCTGACACGACATGACATGAAATGACATGACATGAAATGACATGACATGACAAGACAAGACAAGACAAGACAAGATAAGACATAACATGACATGACATGACATGACAAGACAAGACATGAAAGGACATGACTTGAAAAGACACGACAAGACAAGACATGACTTGAAAAGAAAAGAAAAGACAAGACAAAACAAGACAAGACAAGACAGGACAGGACAAGACAAGACATGAAGTGACATGACTTGAAAAGAAAAGAAAAGACAAGACAAAACAAGACAAGACAAAACAAGACATGACAAGACAAGACAACATAAGACAAGGCAAGACAAGACAAGACAGGACAAGACAAGACAAGACAAGACAAGACAAGACAAGACAAGACAAGACAGGACAAGACAAAACAAGACAAGACAAAACAAGACAAGACAAGATAAGACATAACATGACATGACATGACAAGACAAGACATGAAATGACTTGAAAAGAAAAGAAAAGACAAGACAAGACAAAACAAGACAAGACAAAACAAGACTAGACAGGACAAGAGAGGAAATGACAAGACAAGACAAGACAACATAAGACAAGACAAGACAAGACAACATAAGACAAGACAAGACAAGACAAGACAAGACAAGACAAGACAAGACAAGACAAGACAAGACAAGACAAGACAAGACAAGACAAGACAAGACAAGACAAGACAAGACAAGACAAGACAAGACAGGACAAGACAAAACAAGACAAGACAAAACAAGACAAGACAAGATAAGACATAACATGACATGACATGACAAGACAAGACATGAAATGACATGACTTGAAAAGAAAAGAAAAGACAAGACAAGACAAAACAAGACAAGACAAAACAAGACAAGACAAAACAAGACATGACAAGACAACATAAGACAAGGCAAGACATGACAAGACAGGACATGACTTGACATGACAAGATAACACAAGACAACACAGGACAAGAGAGGACATGACAAGACAAGACACCATAAGACAAAACAAGACAGGACAAGACAAGACAAGACAAGACAAGACATGACATGACATGACATGACATGACATGACAAGACAAGACAAGACAAGACAAGACAGGACAAGACAAGACGAGATAAGACAAGACAGGACAAGACAAGACAGGACAGGACAAGACAAGACAAGATAAGATAAGACATAACATGACATGACATGACAAGACAAGGCTAGACAAGACAAGACAGGACAAGACAGGACAAGAGAGGACTTGACATGAAATGACATGACTTGACAAGACAAGATAAGACATAACATGACATGACATGACATGACAAGACAAGACAAGACAAGACAAGACAAGACAGGACAAGACAAGACGAGATAAGACAAGACAGGACAAGACAAGACAGGACCGGACAAGACAAGACAAGATAAGATAAGACATAACATGACATGACATGACATGACATGACAAGACAAGACATGAAATGACATGACTTGAAAAGAAAAGAAAAGACAAGACAAGACAAAACAAGACAAGACAAAACAAGACATGACAAGACAACATAAGACAAGGCAAGACAAGACAAGACAGGACATGACTTGACATGGCAAGATAACACAAGACAACACAGGACAAGAGAGGACATGACAAGACAATGAAATGACATGAAATGACATGACAAGACATGTCAAGACAAAACAAGATAAGACAGGACAAGAAAAACAAGAAAAGACAAGTCAAGACAAGACAGGACAAGACAGGACAAGACAAGACAAGAAAAGACAAGACAAGACATGACAATACAGGACAACATAAGACAAGACAAGACAAGACATAACATGACATGACATGACATGACAAGACAAGATAAGACATAACATGACATGACAAGACAATTCAAGACAAGACAAAACAAGACAAGACATGACAATACAAGACAACATAAGACAAGACAAGACAAGACAAGACTAGACATAACATGACATGAAATGACATGACTTGACAAGACAAGACAAGAGAGGACAAGACAAGATAAGACATAACATGACATGACAAGACAAAATAAGACATAACATGACATGACATGACAAGACAAGACAAGACAAAACAAGACAAGACATGACAATACAGGACAACATAAGACAAGACAAGACAAGACATAACATGACATGACATGACATGACAAGACAAGATAAGACATAACATGACATGACAAGACAATTCAAGACAAGACAAAACAAGACAAGACATGACAATACAAGACAACATAAGACAAGACAAGACAAGACAAGACTAGACATAACATGACATGAAATGACATGACTTGACAAGACAAGACAAGAGAGGACAAGACAAGATAAGACATAACATGACATGACAAGACAAAATAAGACATAACATGACATGACATGACAAGACAACACAAGACAAGACAGGACAAGAGAGGACTTGACAAGACAAGACATGAAATGACATGACATGACATGACATGACATGCCATGAAATGACATAACATGACATGACATGACATGACAAGACAACACAAGACTAGACAGGACAAGAGAGGACATGACAAGACAAGACAAGACAAGACAACATAAGACAAGACAAGACAAGACAAGACAAGACATGACATGACAAGACAAGACAAGACAAGACAAGACAAGACAAGACAAGACAAGACAAGAGAGGACATGACAAGACAAGACAAAACAAGACAAGACAAAACAAGACATGACAAGACAACATAAGACAAGGCAAGACAAGACAAGACAGGACATGACTTGACATGGCAAGATAACACAAGACAACACAGGACAAGAGAAGACATGACAAGACAATGAAATGACATGAAATGACATGACAAGACATGTCAAGACAAAACAAGATAAGACAGGACAAGAAAAACAAGAAAAGACAAGACAAGACAAGACATGACATGACAAGACAACATAAGACAAGACAAGACAAGACAAGACAAGACAAGACAAGACTAGACATAACATGACATGACATGACATGACATGACAAGATAAGACATGAAATGACATGACATGACAAGACAAGACAAGACAGGACAAGAGAGGACTTGACAAGACAAGACATGAAATGACATGACATGACATGACATGACATGACAAGACAACACAAGACTAGACAGGACAAGAGAGGACATGACAAGACAAGACAAGACAAGACAACATAAGACAAGACAAGACAAGACAAGACAAGACAAGACAAGACAAGACAAGACAAGACAAGACAAGACAAGACAAGACAAGACATGACATGACCTGACACGACATGACATGAAATGACATGACTTGACAAGACTAGACATAACATGACATGACATGATAAGACAAGACAAGACATGACATGACATGACATGAAATGACATGACATGACAATACACGACAAGATAACACAAGACAACACAGGACAAGAGAGGACATGACAAGACAAGACACCATAAGACAAGACAAGACAAGACAAGACAAGACAAGACAAGACATGACATGACATGACATGACAAGACAAGACAAGAAAAGACAAGACAAGACAAGACATGACATGACAAGAGAGGACTTGACAAGACAAGACATGAAATGACATGACATGACATGAAATGATATGACATGACATGACATGACAAGACAAGACAAGACAAGACAAGACAAGACAAGACAAGACAAGACAAGACAAGACAAGACAAGACAAGACAAGACATGACATGACAAGAGAGGACTTGACAAGACAAGACATGAAATGACATGACATGACATGACATGACATGAAATGACATGACATGACAATACACGACAAGATAACACAAGACAACACAGGACAAGAGAGGACATGACAAGACAAGACACCATAAGACAAGACAAGACAAGAAAAGACAAGACAAGACAAGACATGACATGACATGACATGACAAGACAAGACAAGACAAGACAAGATAAGACATAACATGACATGACATGACATGACAAGACAAGACAAGACATGAAATGACATGACTTGAAAAGACAAGACAAGACAAGACAAGACAAGACAGGACAAGATAAGACAAGATAAGACAAGACAAGACAAGACAAGGTAAGACATAACATGACATGACATGACATGACAAGACAAGACATGAAAGGACATGACTTGAAAAGACACGACAAGACAAGACAGGACAAGACAAGACAAGAAAAGACAAGACAGGACAAGACAAGACAGAACAGGACAAGACAAGACATGAAGTGACATGACTTGAAAAGAAAAGAAAAGACAAGACAAAACAAGACAAGACAAAACAAGACATGACAAGACAAGACAACATAAGACAAGGCAAGACAAGACAAGACAAGACATGACATGACCTGACACGACATGACATGAAATGACATGACATGAAATGACATGACATGACAAGACAAGACAAGACAAGACAAGACAAGATAAGACATAACATGACATGACATGACATGACAAGACAAGACATGAAAGGACATGACTTGAAAAGACACGACAAGACAAGACATGACTTGAAAAGAAAAGAAAAGACAAAACAAGACAGGACAAGACAAGACAGAACAGGACAAGACAAGACATGAAGTGACATGACTTGAAAAGAAAAGAAAAGACAAGACAAAACAAGACAAGACAACATAAGACAAGACAAGACAAGACAAGACAAGACAAGACAAGACAAGACAAGACAAGACAAGACAAGACAAGACAAGACAAGACAAGACAAGACAAGACAAGACAAGACAAGACAAGACAAGACAAGACAAGACAAGACAAGACAAGACAAGACAAGACAAGACAGGACAAGACAAAACAAGACAAGACAAAACAAGACAAGACAAGATAAGACATAACATGACATGACATGACAAGACAAGACATGAAATGACATGACTTGAAAAGAAAAGAAAAGACAAGACAAGACAAAACAAGACAAGACAAAACAAGACAAGACAAAACAAGACATGACAAGACAACATAAGACAAGGCAAGACATGGCAAGACAGGACATGACTTGACATGACAAGATAACACAAGACAACACAGGACAAGAGAGGACATGACAAGACAAGACACCATAAGACAAAACAAGACAGGACAAGACAAGACAAGACAAGACAAGACATGACATGACATGACATGACATGACAAGACAAGACAAGACAAGACAAGACAAGACAGGACAAGACAAGACGAGATAAGACAAGACAGGACAAGACAAGACAGGACCGGACAAGACAAGACAAGATAAGATAAGACATAACATGACATGACATGACAAGACAAGGCTAGACAAGACAAGACAAGACAGGACAAGAGAGGACTTGACATGAAATGACATGACTTGACAAGACAAGATAAGACATAACATGACATGACATGACATGACAAGACAAGACAAGACAAGACAAGACAAGACAGGACAAGACAAGACGAGATAAGACAAGACAGGACAAGACAAGACAGGACCGGACAAGACAAGACAAGATAAGATAAGACATAACATGACATGACATGACATGACATGACAAGACAAGACATGAAATGACATGACTTGAAAAGAAAAGAAAAGACAAGACAAGACAAAACAAGACAAGACAAAACAAGACATGACAAGACAACATAAGACAAGGCAAGACAAGACAAGACAGGACATGACTTGACATGGCAAGATAACACAAGACAACACAGGACAAGAGAGGACATGACAAGACAATGAAATGACATGAAATGACATGACAAGACAAGACAAGACATGTCAAGACAAAACAAGACAAGACAGGACAAGAAAAACAAGAAAAGACAAGTCAAGACAAGACAGGACAAGACAGGACAAGACAAGACAAGAAAAGACAAGACAAGACATGACAATACAGGACAACATAAGACAAGACAAGACAAGACATAACATGACATGACATGACAAGACAAGATAAGACATAACATGACATGACAAGACAATTCAAGACAAGACAAAACAAGACAAGACATGACAATACAAGACAACATAAGACAAGACAAGACAAGACAAGACTAGACATAACATGACATGAAATGACATGACTTGACAAGACAAGACAAGAGAGGACAAGACAAGATAAGACATAACATGACATGACAAGACAAAATAAGAAATAACATGACATGACATGACAAGACAAGACAAGACAAAACAAGACAAGACATGACAATACAGGACAACATAAGACCAGACAAGACAAGACATAACATGACATGACATGACATGACAAGACAAGATAAGACATAACATGACATGACAAGACAATTCAAGACAAGACAAAACAAGACAAGACATGACAATACAAGACAACATAAGACAAGACAAGACAAGACAAGACTAGACATAACATGACATGAAATGACATGACTTGACAAGACAAGACAAGAGAGGACAAGACAAGATAAGACATAACATGACATGACAAGACAAAATAAGACATAACATGACATGACATGACAAGACAACACAAGACAAGACAGGACAAGAGAGGACTTGACAAGACAAGACATGAAATGACATGACATGACATGACATGACATGCCATGAAATGACATAACATGACATGACATGACATGACAAGACAACACAAGACTAGACAGGACAAGAGAGGACATGACAAGACAAGACAAGACAAGAGAGGATTTGACCTGACACGACATGACATGAAATGACATGACATGAAATGACATGACATGACAAGACAAGACAAGACAAGACATGACATGACCTGACACGACATGACATGAAATGACATGACATGAAATGACATGACATGACAAGACAAGACAAGACAGGACAAGGGAGGACTTGACAAGACAAGACATGAAATGACATGACATGACATGACATGACATGCCATGAAATGACATAACATGACATGACATGACAAGACAACACAAGACTAGACAGGACAAGAGAGGACATGACATGACAAGACAAGACAGGACAAGGGAGGACTTGACAAGACATGACATGAAATGACATGACATGACAAGACAAGACAAGACAAGACAAGACAAGACAAGACAAGACATGACATGACCTGACACGACATGACATGAAATGACATAAAATGACATGACTTGACAAGACAAGACAAGACAGGACAAGGGAGGACTTGACAAGACAAGACATGAAATGACATGACATGACATGACATGACATGCCATGAAATGACATAACATGACATGACATGACATGACAAGACAACACAAGACTAGACAGGACAAGAGAGGACTTGACAAGACAAGACATGAAATGACATGACATGACATGACATGACATGACATGCCATGAAATGACATAACATGACATGACATGACATGACAAGACAACACAAGACTAGACAGGACAAGAGAGGACATGACATGACAAGACAAGACAAGACAGGACAAGGGAGGACTTGACAAGACATGACATGAAATGACATGACATGACAAGACAAGACAAGACAAGACAAGACATGACATGACCTGACACGACATGACATGAAATGACATAAAATGACATGACTTGACAAGACAAGACAAGACAGGACAAGGGAGGACTTGACAAGACATGACATGAAATGACATGACATGACAAGACAAGACAAGACAAGACAAGACATGACATGACCTGACACGACATGACATGAAATGACATAAAATGACATGACTTGACAAGACAAGACAAGACAGGACAAGGGAGGACTTGACAAGACAAGACATGAAATGACATGACATGACATGACATGACATGCCATGAAATGACATAACATGAAATGACATGACATGACAAGACAAGACAAGACAGGACAAGGGAGGACTTGACAAGACAAGACATGAAATGACATGACATGACAAGACATGACATGCCATGAAATGACATGACATGACAAGACAACACAAGACTAGACAGGACAAGACAACACAAGACTAGACAGGACAAGAGAGGACATGACATGACAAGACAAGACAAGACAGGACAAGGGAGGACTTGACAAGACATGACATGAAATGACATGACATGACAAGACAAGACAAGACAAGACAAGACATGACATGACCTGACACGACATGACATGAAATGACATACAATGACATGACTTGACAAGACAAGACAAGACAGGGCAAGACAAGATAAGACATAACATGACATGACAAGACAAAATAAGACATAACATGACATGACATGACAAGACAAGACAAGACAAAACAAGACAAGACATGACAATACAGGACAACATAAGACAAGACAAGACATGACAAGACTAGACATAACATGACATGAAATGACATGACTTGACAAGACAAGACAAGAGAGGACAAGACAAGATAAGACATAACATGACATGACAAGACAACACAAGACAAGACAGGACAAGAGAGGACTTGACAAGACAAGACATGAAATGACATGACATGACATGACATGACATGCCATGAAATGACATAACATGACATGACATGACATGACAAGACAACACAAGACTAGACAGGACAAGAGAGGACATGACAAGACAAGACAAGACAAGACAGGACAAGGGAGGACTTGGCAAGACAAGACCTGAAATGATATGACATGACATGAAATGATATGACTTGACATGACTTGACAAGACAAGACAAGACAGGACAAGACAAGATAAGACATAACATGACATGACATGACAAGACAAGACAAGACAAGACAAGACATGACATGACCTGACACGACATGACATGAAATGACATGACATGAAATGACATGACATGACAAGACAAGACAAGACATGACAAGACAAGATAAGACATAACATGACATGACAAGACAATTCAAGACAAGACAAAACAAGACAAGACATGACAATACAAGACAACATAAGACAAGACAAGACAAGACTAGACATAACATGACATGAAATGACATGACTTGACAAGACAAGACAAGAGAGGACAAGACAAGATAAGACATAACATGACATGACAAGACAAAATAAGACATAACATGACATGACATGACAAGACAACACAAGACAAGACAGGACAAGAGAGGACTTGACAAGACAAGACATGAAATGACATGACATGACATGACATGACATGCCATGAAATGACATAACATGACATGACATGACATGACAAGACAACACAAGACTAGACAGGACAAGAGAGGACATGACAAGACAAGACAAGACAAGAGAGGATTTGACCTGACACGACATGACATGAAATGACATGACATGAAATGACATGACATGACAAGACAAGACAAGACAAGACATGACATGACCTGACACGACATGACATGAAATGACATGACATGAAATGACATGACATGACAAGACAAGACAAGACAGGACAAGGGAGGACTTGACAAGACAAGACATGAAATGACATGACATGACATGACATGACATGCCATGAAATGACATAACATGACATGACATGACAAGACAACACAAGACTAGACAGGACAAGAGAGGACATGACAAGACAAGACAAGACAGGACAAGAGAGGACTTGACAAGACATGACATGAAATGACATGACATGACAAGACAAGACAAGACAAGACAAGACAAGACAAGACAAGACATGACATGACCTGACACGACATGACATGAAATGACATAAAATGACATGACTTGACAAGACAAGACAAGACAGGACAAGGGAGGACTTGACAAGACAAGACATGAAATGACATGACATGACATGACATGACATGCCATGAAATGACATAACATGACATGACATGACATGACAAGACAACACAAGACAAGACAGGACAAGAGAGGACTTGACAAGACAAGACATGAAATGACATGACATGACATGACATGACATGACATGCCATGAAATGACATAACATGACATGACATGACATGACAAGACAACACAAGACTAGACAGGACAAGAGAGGACATGACATGACAAGACAAGACAAGACAGGACAAGGGAGGACTTGACAAGACATGACATGAAATGACATGACATGACAAGACAAGACAAGACAAGACAAGACATGACATGACCTGACACGACATGACATGAAATGACATAAAATGACATGACTTGACAAGACAAGACAAGACAGGACAAGGGAGGACTTGACAAGACATGACATGAAATGACATGACATGACAAGACAAGACAAGACAAGACAAGACATGACATGACCTGACACGACATGACATGAAATGACATAAAATGACATGACTTGACAAGACAAGACAAGACAGGACAAGGGAGGACTTGACAAGACAAGACATGAAATGACATGACATGACATGACATGACATGCCATGAAATGACATAACATGAAATGACATGACATGACAAGACAAGACAAGACAGGACAAGGGAGGACTTGACAAGACAAGACATGAAATGACATGACATGACATGACATGACATGCCATGAAATGACATGACATGACAAGACAACACAAGACTAGACAGGACAAGACAACACAAGACTAGACAGGACAAGAGAGGACATGACATGACAAGACAAGACAAGACAGGACAAGGGAGGACTTGACAAGACATGACATGAAATGACATGACATGACAAGACAAGACAAGACAAGACAAGACATGACATGAAATGACATACAATGACATGACTTGACAAGACAAGACAAGACAGGGCAAGACAAGATAAGACATAACATGACATGACAAGACAAAATAAGACATAACATGACATGACATGACAAGACAAGACAAGACAAAACAAGACAAGACATGACAATACAGGACAACATAAGACAAGACAAGACATGACAAGACTAGACATAACATGACATGAAATGACATGACTTGACAAGACAAGACAAGAGAGGACAAGACAAGATAAGACATAACATGACATGACAAGACAACACAAGACAAGACAGGACAAGAGAGGACTTGACAAGACAAGACATGAAATGACATGACATGACATGACATGACATGCCATGAAATGACATAACATGACATGACATGACATGACAAGACAACACAAGACTAGACAGGACAAGAGAGGACATGACAAGACAAGACAAGACAAGAGAGGACAAGGGAGGACTTGGCAAGACAAGACCTGAAATGATATGACATGACATGAAATGATATGACTTGACATGACTTGACAAGACAAGACAAGACAGGACAAAACAAGATAAGACATAACATGACATGACATTACAAGACAAGACAAGACAAGACAAGACATGACATGACCTGACACGACATGACATGAAATGACATGACATGAAATGACATGACATGACAAGACAAGACAAGACAGGACAAGAGAGGACTTGGCAAGACAAGACCTGAAATGATATGACATGACATGAAATGATATGACTTGACATGACTTGACAAGACAAGACAAGACAGGACAAGACAAGATAAGACATAACATGACATGACATGACAAGATAAGACATAACATGACTTGACATGACAAGACAAGATAAGACATAACATGACATGACATGACAAGACAAGACAAGACAAGACAAGACAAGACATGACATGACCTGACACGACATGACATGAAATGACATGACATGAAATGACATGACATGACAAGACAAGACAAGACAGGACAAGAGAGGACTTGGCAAGACAAGACCTGAAATGACATGACATGACATGAAATGATATGACTTGACATGACTTGACAAGACAAGACAAGACAAGACAAGACAAGACAAGACAAGACAAGACAAGACAAGACAAGACAAGACAAGACAAGACAAGACAAGACAAGACAAGACAAGACAAGACAAGACAAGACAAGACAAGACAAGACAAGGGAGGACTTGACAAGACAAGACATGAAATGACATGACATGACATGACATGACATGCCATGAAATGACATAACATGAAATGACATGACATGACAAGACAAGACAAGACAGGACAAGGGAGGACTTGACAAGACAAGACATGAAATGACATGACATGACATGACATGACATGCCATGAAATGACATGACATGACAAGACAACACAAGACTAGACAGGACAAGAGAGGACATGACATGACAAGACAAGACAAGACAGGACAAGGGAGGACTTGACAAGACATGACATGAAATGACATGACATGACAAGACAAGACAAGACAAGACAAGACAAGACATGACATGACCTGACACGACATGACATGAAATGACATACAATGACATGACTTGACAAGACAAGACAAGACAGGGCAAGACAAGATAAGACATAACATGACATGACAAGACAAAATAAGACATAACATGACATGACATGACAAGACAAGACAAGACAAAACAAGACAAGACATGACAATACAGGACAACATAAGACAAGACAAGACAAGACATAACATGACATGACATGACAAGACAAGATAAGACATAACATGACATGACAAGACAATTCAAGACAAGACAAAACAAGACAAGACATGACAATACAAGACAACATAAGACAAGGCAAGACAAGACAAGACTAGACATAACATGACATGAAATGACATGACTTGACAAGACAAGACAAGAGAGGACAAGACAAGATAAGACATAACATGACATGACAAGACAACACAAGACAAGACAGGACAAGAGAGGACTTGACAAGACAAGACATGAAATGACATGACATGACATGACATGACATGCCATGAAATGACATAACATGACATGACATGACATGACAAGACAACACAAGACTAGACAGGACAAGAGAGGACATGACAAGACAAGACAAGACAAGAGAGGACAAGGGAGGACTTGGCAAGACAAGACCTGAAATGATATGACATGACATGAAATGATATGACTTGACATGACTTGACAAGACAAGACAAGACAGGACAAGACAAGATAAGACATAACATGACATGACATGACAAGACAAGATAAGACATAACATGACTTGACATGACAAGACAAGATAAGACATAACATGACATGACATGACAAGACAAGACAAGACAAGACAAGACATGACATGACCTGACACGACATGACATGAAATGACATGACATGACAAGACAAGACAAGACAGGACAAGAGAGGACTTGGCAAGACAAGACCTGAAATGATATGACATGATATGACATGACATGACATGAAATGACATGACTTGACAAGACAAGACAAGACAGGACAAGACAAGATAAGACATAACATGACATGACAAGACAAGATAAGACATAACATGACTTGACATGACAAGACAAGATAAGACATAACATGACATGACATGACAAGACAAGACAAGACAAGACAAGACATGACATGACCTGACACGACATGACATGAAATGACATGACATGAAATGACATGACATGAAATGACATGACATGACAAGACAAGACAAGACAGGACAAGAGAGGACTTGGCAAGACAAGACCTGAAATGACATGACATGACATGAAATGATATGACTTGACATGACTTGACATGACTTGACAAGACAAGACAAGACAAGACAAGACAAGACAAGACAAGACAAGACAAGACAAGACAAGACAAGACAAGACAAGACAAGACAAGACAAGACAAGACAAGACAAGACAAGACAAGACAAGACAAGACAAGACAAGACAAGACAAGACAAGACAAGACAAGACAAGACAAGACAAGACAAGACAAGACATGACAAGACAAGACAAGACAAGACATGACAAGACAAGACAAGACAAGACAAGACATGACATGACAAGACAAGACAAGACAAGACAAGACAAGACAAGACAAGACAAGACAAGACAAGACAAGACAAGACAAAATAAGACATAACATGACATGACATGACAAGACAAGACATGACAATTCAAGACAAGACAAAACAAGACAAGACATGACAATACAAGACAACATAAGACAAGACTAGACATAACATGACATGAAATGACATGACTTGACAAGACAAGACAAGACAGGACAAGACAAGATAAGACATAACATGACATGACAAGACAGGACAAGAGAGGACTTGACAAGACAAGACATGAAATGACATGACATGACATGACATGACATGACATGACATGAAATGACATGACATGAAATGACATGACATGACAAGACAAGACAAGACAGGACAAGAGAGGACTTGACAAGACAAGACATGAAATGACATGACATGACATGAAATGACATGACTTGACAAGACAAGACAAGATAAGACATAACATGACATGACAAGACAACACAAGACAAGACAGGACAAGAGAGGACTTGACAAGACAAGACATGAAATGACATGACATGACATGACATGACATGCCATGAAATGACATAACATGACATGACATGACATGACAAGACAACACAAGACTAGACAGGACAAGAGAGGACATGACAAGACAAGACAAGACAAGAGAGGACAAGGGAGGACTTGGCAAGACAAGACCTGAAATGATATGACATGACATGAAATGATATGACTTGACATGACTTGACAAGACAAGACAAGACAGGACAAAACAAGATAAGACATAACATGACATGACATGACAAGACAAGACAAGACAAGACAAGACATGACATGACCTGACACGACATGACATGAAATGACATGACATGACAAGACAAGACAAGACAGGACAAGAGAGGACTTGGCAAGACAAGACCTGAAATGACATGACATGACATGACATGACATGACATGAAATGACATGACTTGACAAGACAAGACAAGACAGGACAAGACAAGATAAGACATAACATGACATGACATGACAAGATAAGACATAACATGACTTGACATGACAAGACAAGATAAGACATAACATGACATGACATGACAAGACAAGACAAGACAAGACAAGACAAGACATGACATGACCTGACACGACATGACATGAAATGACATGACATGACAAGACAAGACAAGACAGGACAAGAGAGGACTTGGCAAGACAAGACCTGAAATGACATGACATGACATGAAATGATATGACTTGACATGACTTGACAAGACAAGACAAGACAAGACAAGACAAGACAAGACAAGACAAGACAAGACAAGACAAGACAAGACAGGACAAGGGAGGACTTGACAAGACAAGACATGAAATGACATGACATGACATGACATGACATGCCATGAAATGACATAACATGAAATGACATGACATGACATGACAAGACAAGACAAGACAAGACAAGACAAGACAAGACAAGACATGAAATGACATGACATGACATGACATGACAAGACAACACAAGACTAGACAGGACAAGAGAGGACATGACAAGACAAGACAAGACAAGACAGGACAAGACAAGACAAGACATGAAATGACATGACATGACATGACAAGACAAGACAAGACAAGACAAGACAAGACATGACATGACCTGACACGACATGACATGAAATGACATAAAATGACATGACTTGACAAGACAAGACAAGACAGGGCAAGACAAGATAAGACATAACATGACATGACAAGACAAAATAAGACATAACATGACATGACATGACAAGACAAGACAAGACAAAACAAGACAAGACATGACAATACAGGACAACATAAGACAAGACAAGACAAGACATAACATGACATGACATGACATGACAAGACAAGATAAGACATAACATGACATGACAAGACAATTCAAGACAAGACAAAACAAGACAAGACATGACAATACAAGACAACATAAGACAAGACAAGACAAGACAAGACTAGACATAACATGACATGAAATGACATGACTTGACAAGACAAGACAAGAGAGGACAAGACAAGATAAGACATAACATGACATGACATGACAAGACAACACAAGACAAGACAGGACAAGAGAGGACTTGACAAGACAAGACATGAAATGACATGACATGACATGACATGACATGCCATGAAATGACATAACATGACATGACATGACATGACAAGACAACACAAGACTAGACAGGACAAGAGAGGACATGACAAGACAAGACAAGACAAGAGAGGACAAGGGAGGACTTGGCAAGACAAGACCTGAAATGATATGACATGACATGAAATGATATGACTTGACATGACTTGACAAGACAAGACAAGACAGGACAAGACAAGATAAGACATAACATGACATGACATGACAAGACAAGATAAGACATAACATGACTTGACATGACAAAACAAGATAAGACATAACATGACATGACATTACAAGACAAGACAAGACAAGACAAGACATGACATGACCTGACACGACATGACATGAAATGACATGACATGACAAGACAAGACAAGACAGGACAAGAGAGGACTTGGCAAGACAAGACCTGAAATGATATGACATGACATGAAATGATATGACTTGACATGACTTGACAAGACAAGACAAGACAGGACAAGACAAGATAAGACATAACATGACATGACATGACAAGATAAGACATAACATGACTTGACATGACAAGACAAGATAAGACATAACATGACATGACATTACAAGACAAGACAAGACAAGACAAGACATGACATGACCTGACACGACATGACATGAAATGACATGACATGAAATGACATGACATGACAAGACAAGACAAGACAGGACAAGAGAGGACTTGGCAAGACAAGACCTGAAATGACATGACATGACATGAAATGATATGACTTGACATGACTTGACATGACAAGACAAGACAAGACAAGACAAGACAAGACAAGACAAGACAAGACAAGACAAGACAAGACAAGACAAGACAAGACAAGACAAGACAAGACAAGACAAGACAAGACAAGACAAGACAAGACAAGACAAGACAAGACAAGACAAGACAAGACAAGACAAGACAAGACAAGACAAGACAAGACAAGACAAGACAAGACAAGACAAGACAAGACAAGACAAGACAAGACATGAAATGACATAAAATGACATGACTTGACAAGACAAGACAAGACAGGACAAGGGAGGACTTGACAAGACAAGACATGAAATGACATGACATGACATGACATGACATGCCATGAAATGACATAACATGAAATGACATGACATGACAAGACAAGACAAGACAGGACAAGGGAGGACTTGACAAGACAAGACATGAAATGACATGACATGACATGACATGACATGACATGCCATGAAATGACATGACATGACAAGACAACACAAGACTAGACAGGACAAGAGAGGACATGACATGACAAGACAAGACAAGACAGGACAAGGGAGGACTTGACAAGACATGACATGAAATGACATGACATGACAAGACAAGACAAGACAAGACAAGACATGACATGACCTGACACGACATGACATGAAATGACATACAATGACATGACTTGACAAGACAAGACAAGACAGGGCAAGACAAGATAAGACATAACATGACATGACAAGACAAAATAAGACATAACATGACATGACATGACAAGACAAGACATGACAATTCAAGACAAGACAAAACAAGACAAGACATGACAATACAAGACAACATAAGACAAGACTAGACATAACATGACATGAAATGACATGACTTGACAAGACAAGACAAGAGAGGACAAGACAAGATAAGACATAACATGACATGACAAGACAACACAAGACAAGACAGGACAAGAGAGGACTTGACAAGACAAGACATGAAATGACATGACATGACATGACATGACATGCCATGAAATGACATAACATGACATGACATGACATGACAAGACAACACAAGACTAGACAGGACAAGAGAGGATATGACAAGACAACATAAGACAAGACAAGACAAGACAAGACAAGACAGGCCAAGACATGACCTGAAATGACATGACATGACATGACATGACATGACATGACATGACAAGACAAGACAAGACAAGACAAGACAAGACAAGACAAGACATGAAATGACATGACATGACATGACATGACATGCCATGAAATGACATAACATGACATGACATGACATGACAAGACAACACAAGACTAGACAGGACAAGAGAGGACATGACAAGACAAGACAAGACAAGACAGGACAAGGGAGGACTTGGCAAGACAAGACCTGAAATGATATGACATGACATGACATGACATGACATGAAATGACATGACATGAAATGACATGACATGACAAGACAAGACAAGACAAGACAAGACATGACATGACCTGACACGACATGACATGAAATGACATGACATGACAAGACAAGACATGAAATGACATAAAATGACATGACATGACAAGACAAGACAGGACAAGAGAGGACTTGACAAGACAAGACATGACATGACATGACATGACAAGACAAGATAAGACATAACATGACATGACATGACAAGACAAGACAAGACAAGACAGGACAAGAGAGGACATGACAAGACAAGACAAGACAAGACAAGACAAGACAAGACAAGACAAGACAAGACAAGACAAGACAAGACAAGACAAGACAAGACAAGACAAGACAAGACAAGACAAGACAAGACAAGACAAGACAAGACAAGACAAGACAAGACAAGACAAGACAAGACAAGACAAGACAAGACAAGACAAGACAAGACAAGACAAGACAAGACAAGACAAGACAAGACAAGACAAGACAAGACAAGACAAGACAAGACAAGACAAGACAAGACAAGACAAGATAAGACAAGACAAGACAAGACAAGACAAGACAAGACAAGACAAGACAAGACAAGACAAGACAAGACAAGACAAGACAAGACAAGACAAGACAAGACAAGACAAGACAAGACAAGACAAGACAAGACAAGACAAGACAAGACAAGACAAGACAAGACAAGACAAGACAAGACAAGACAAGACAAGACAAGACAAGACAAGACAAGACAAGACAAGACAAGACAAGACAAGACATGACATGACCTGACACGACATGACATGAAATGACATGACTTGACATTACTTGACAAGACTAGACATAACATGACATGACATGATAAGACAAGACAAGACATGACATGACATGACATGAAATGACATGACATGACAATACACGACAAGATAACACAAGACAACACAGGACAAGAGAGGACATGACAAGACAAGACACCATAAGACAAGACAAGACAAGACAAGACAAGACAAGACAAGACATGACATGACATGACATGACAAGACAAGACAAGACAAGACAAGACAAGACAAGACATGACATGACATGACATGAAATGACATGACATGAAATGACATGACATGACAAGACAAGACAAGACAAGACAAGACATGACATGAAATGACATGACATGACAAGACAAGACTTGACATGACTTGACACGATATGACATGAAGTGACATGACATGACAATACACGACAAGATAACACAATGACATGACATGACATGACAAGACAAGACACAATAAGACAAGACAAGAAAAGACAAGACAAGACATGACATGACATGACATGAAATTGACTTGACACTACTTGACACGATATGACATGAAATGACATGACATGACAAGACAAGACTTGACATGACTTGACACGATATGACATGAAGTGATATGACATGACAATACACGACAAGATAACACAATGACATGACATGACATGACAAGACAACACAAGACTAGACAGGACAAGAGAGGACATGACAAGACAAGACAAGACAAGACAAGACAAGACAAGACAAGACAAGACAAGACAAGACAAGACAAGACAAGACAAGACAAGACAAGACAAGACAAGACAAGACAAGACAAGACAAGACAAGACAAGACAAGACAAGACAAGACAAGACAAGACAAGACAAGACAAGACAAGACAAGACAAGACAAGACAAGACAAGACAAGACAAGACAAGACAAGACAAGACAAGACAAGACAAGACAAGACAAGACAAAACAAGACAAGACAAGACAAAACAAGAAATGACAAGACAAGACAACATAAGACAAGGCAAGACAAGACAAGACAGGACATGAAATGACATAACATGACATGACTTGACAAGACAAGACAAGACAGGACAAGGGAGGACTTGACAAGACAAGACATGAAATGACATGACATGACATGACATGACATGCCATGAAATGACATGACATGACAAGACAACACAAGACTAGACAGGACAAGAGAGGACATGACATGACAAGACAAGACAAGACAGGACAAGGGAGGACTTGACAAGACATGACATGAAATGACATGACATGACAAGACAAGACAAGACATGACATGACCTGACACGACATGACATGAAATGACATACAATGACATGACTTGACAAGACAAGACAAGACAGGGCAAGACAAGATAAGACATAACATGACATGACAAGACAAAATAAGACATAACATGACATGACATGACAAGACAAGACAAGACAAGACAATTCAAGACAAGACAAAACAAGACAAGACATGACAATACAAGACAACATAAGACAAGACAAGACAAGACAAGACTAGACATAACATGACATGAAATGACATGACTTGACAAGACAAGACAAGAGAGGACAAGACAAGATAAGACATAACATGACATGACAAGACAACACAAGACAAGACAGGACAAGAGAGGACTTGACAAGACAAGACATGAAATGACATGACATGACATGACATGACATGCCATGAAATGACATGACATGACATGACATGACATGCCATGAAATGACATAACATGACATGACATGACATGACAAGACAACACAAGACTAGACAGGACAAGAGAGGACATGACAAGACAAGACAAGACAAGAGAGGACAAGGGAGGACTTGGCAAGACAAGACCTGAAATGATATGACATGACATGAAATGATATGACTTGACATGACTTGACAAGACAAGACAAGACAGGACAAGACAAGATAAGACATAACATGACATGACATGACAAGACAAGATAAGACATAACATGACTTGACATGACAAAACAAGATAAGACATAACATGACATGACATTACAAGACAAGACAAGACAAGACAAGACATGACATGACCTGACACGACATGACATGAAATGACATGACATGAAATGACATGACATGACAAGACAAGACAAGACAGGACAAGAGAGGACTTGGCAAGACAAGACCTGAAATGATATGACATGACATGAAATGATATGACTTGACAAGACAAGACAAGATAAGACATAACATGACATGACATGACAAGATAAGACATAACATGACTTGACATGACAAGACAAGATAAGACATAACATGACATGACATTACAAGACAAGACAAGACAAGACAAGACATGACATGACCTGACACGACATGACATGAAATGACATGACATGAAATGACATGACATGACAAGACAAGACAAGACAGGACAAGAGAGGACTTGGCAAGACAAGACCTGAAATGACATGACATGACATGAAATGATATGACTTGACAAGACAACATAAGACAAGGCAAGACAAGACAAGACAAGACATGAAATGACATGACATGATATGACTTGACAAGACAAGACAAGACAAGACAAGACAAGATAAGACATAACATGACATGACAAGACAACACAAGACTAGACAGGACAAGAGAGGACTTGACAAGACAAGACATGAAATGACATGACATGACAAGACAAGACAAGACAAGACAAGACAAGACAAGACAAGACAAGACAAGACAAGACAAGAGAGGACAAGGGAGGACTTGGCAAGACAAGACCTGAAATGATATGACATGACATGAAATGATATGACTTGACATGACTTGACAAGACAAGACAAGACAGGACAAGACAAGATAAGACATAACATGACATGACATGACAAGACAAGATAAGACATAACATGACTTGACATGACAAGACAAGATAAGACATAACATGACATGACATGACAAGACAAGACATGACATGACCTGACACGACATGACATGAAATGACATGACATGAAATGACATGACATGACAAGACAAGACAAGACAGGACAAGAGAGGACTTGGCAAGACAAGACCTGAAATGACATGACATGACATGAAATGATATGACTTGACATGACTTGACAAGACAAGACAAGACAAGACAAGACAAGACAAGACAAGATAAGACATAACATGACTTGACATGACAAGACAAGATAAGACATAACATGACATGACATGACAAGACAAGACAAGACAAGACAAGACATGACATGACCTGACACGACATGACATGAAATGACATGACATGAAATGACATGACATGACAAGACAAGACAAGACAGGACAAGAGAGGACTTGGCAAGACAAGACCTGAAATGACATGACATGACATGAAATGATATGACTTGACATGACTTGACAAGACAAGACAAGACAAGACAAGACAAGACAAGACAAGACAAGACAAGACAAGACAAGACAAGACAAGACAAGACAAGACAAGACAAGACAAGACAAGACAAGACAAGACAAGACAAGACAAGACAAGACAAGACAAGACAAGACAAGACAAGACAAGACAATACAAGACAATACAAGACAATACAAGACAAGACAAGACAAGAAAAGACAAGACAAGACAAGACACGACAAGACAAGACAGGACAAGACAAGACAAGATAAGACAAGACAGGACAAGACAAGACAGGACAGGACAAGACAAGACAAGACAAGACAAGACAAGACAAGACAAGACAAGACAAGACAAGACATGACAAGACAAGACATGACAAGACAAGACAAGACAAGACAAGACAAGACAAGACAAGACAAGACAAGACAATACAAGACAAGACAAGACAAGACAAGACAAGACAAGACAAGACAAGACAAGACAAGACAAGACAAGACAAGACAAGACAAGACAAGACAAGACAAGACAAGACAAGACAATACAAGACAAGACAAGACAAGACAAGACAAGACAAGACAAGACAAGACAAGACAAGACAAGACAAGACAAGACAGGACAAGACAAGACAAGACAAGACAAGACAAGACAAGACAAGACAAGACAAGACAAGACAAGACAAGACAAGACAAGACAAGACAAGACAAGACAAGACAAGACAAGACAAGACAATACAAGACAAGACAAGACAAGACAAGACAAGACAATACAAGACAAGACAAGACAAGACAAGACAAGAAAAGACAAGACAAGACAAGACAAGACAAGACAAGACAAGACAAGACAAGACAAGACAAGACAAGACAAGACAAGACAAGACAATACAAGACAAGACAAGACAAGACAAGACAAGACAAGACAAGACAAGACAAGACAAGACAAGACAAGACACGACAAGACAAGACAGGACAAGACAAGACAAGACAAGACAAGACAAGACAAGACAAGACAAGACAAGACAAGACAAGACAAGACAAGACAAGACAAGACAAGACAAGACAAGACAAGATAAGACAAGACAGGACAAGACAAGACAGGACATGAAGTGACATGACTTGAAAAGAAAAGACAAGACAAGACAAAACAAGACATGACAAGACAAGACAACATAAGACAAGGCAAGACAAGACAAGACAGGACATGACTTGACATGACAAGACAAGATAAGACATAACATGACATGACATGACAAGACATGAAAGGACATGACTTGAAAAGACACGACAAGACAAGACAGGACAAGACAAGACAAGGTAAGACAAGACAGGACAAGACAAGACAGGACAGGACAAGACAAGACATGAAGTGACATGACTTGAAAAGAAAAGACAAGACAAGACAAAACAAGACAAGACAAGACATGACAAGACAAGACAACATAAGACAAGGCAAGACAAGACAAGACAGGACATGACTTGACATGACAAGATAACAACAAGACAACACAGGACAAGACAAGACATGACATGACCTGACACGACATGACATGAAATGACATGACATGAAATGACATGACATGACAAGACAAGACAAGACAGGACAAGACAAGACAGGACAACACAAGACTAGACAGGACAAGACAAGATAAGACATAACATGACATGACATGACATGACAAGACAAGACAAGACAAGACAAGACTTGACTTGACATGACAAGACAAGACAAGACAAGACAAGACATGACATGACATGACAAGACAAGACAAGACAAGACAAGACAAGACAAGACAAGACAGGACATGACTTGACATGACAAGACAAGATAAGACATAACATGACATGACATGACAAGACAAGACAAGACAAAACAAGACAAGACAAAACAAGACATGACAAGACAAGACAACATAAGACAAGGCAAGACAAGACAAGACAGGACATGACTTGACATGACAAGATAACACAAGACAACACAGGACAAGAGAGGACATGACAAGACAAGACACCATAAGACAAAACAAGACAGGACAAGACAAGACAAGACAAGACATGACATGACCTGACACGACATGACATGAAATGACATGACATGAAATGACATGACATGACAAGACAAGACAAGACAGGACAAGGGAGGACTTGACAAGACAAGACATGAAATGACATGACATGACATGACATGACATGAAATGACATGACTTGACAAGACAAGATAAGACATAACATGACATGACATGACATGACAAGACAACACAAGACTAGACAGGACAAGAGAGGAAATGACAAGACAAGACAAGACAAGACAACATAAGACAAGACAAGGCAAGACAACATAAGACAAGACAAGACAAGACAAGACAAGACAAAACAAGACAAGACAAAACAAGACAAGATAAGACATAACATGACATGACATGACAAGACAAGACATGAAATGACATGACTTGAAAAGACAAGACAAGACAAGACAGGACAAGACAAGACAAGATAAGACAAGACAGGACAAGACAAGACAGGACAGGACAAGACAAGACAAGATAAGACATAACATGACAAGACAAGACATGAAATGACATGACTTGAAAAGAAAAGAAAAGACAAGACAAGACACAACAAGACAAGACAAAACAAGACATGACAAGACAACATAACACAAGGCAAGACAAGACAAGACAGGACATGACTTGACATGACAAGATAACAACAAGACAACACAGGACAAGACAAGACATGACATGACCTGACACGACATGACATGAAATGACATGACTTGAAAAGACAAGACAAGACAAGACAGGACAAGACAAGACAGGACATGACATGACATGACAAGACAAGACATGAAATGACATGACTTGAAAAGAAAAGAAAAGACAAGACAAGACACAACAAGACAAGACAAGACAACATAACAC
>CM062648.1:460102-503035 GCA_031772095.1 Zeugodacus tau
AATTTTGTCTTGTCATGTCATGTTATGTCTTATCTTGTCTTGTCTTGTCTTGTCTTGTCTTGTCAAGTCATGTCATTTTATGTCATTTCATGTCATTTCATGTCATGTCTTGTCATGTCATGTCATTTCATGTCTTGTCTTGTCAAGTCCTCTCTTGTCCTGTCTTGTCTTGTCTTGTCAAGTCATGTCATTTCATGTCTTATCTTGTCATGTCATGTCATGTCATGTCATGTTATGTCTAGTCTTGTCTTGTCTTGTCTTGTCTTGTCTTGTCTTGTCTTGTCTTATGTTGTCTTGTCTTGTCATGTCATGTCTTGTCTTGTCTTGTCTTGTCTTGTCTTGTCTTGTCTTGTCTTGTCTTGTCTTGTCTTGTCTTGTCTTGTCTTGTCTTGTCTTGTCTTGTCTTGTCTTGTCTTGTCTTGTCTTGTCTTGTCTTGTCTTGTCTTGTCTTGTCTTGTCTTGTCTTGTCTTGTCTTGTCTTGTCTTGTCTTGTCTTGTCTTGTCTTGTCTTGTCTTGTCTTGTCTTGTCTTGTCTTGTCTTGTCTTGTCTTGTCTTGTCTTGTCTTGTCTTGTCTTGTCTTGTCTTGTCTTGTCTTGTCTTGTCTTGTCTTGTCTTGTCTTGTCTTGTCTTGTCTTGTCTTGTCTTGTCTTGTCTTGTCTTGTCTTGTCTTGTCTTGTCTTGTCTTGTCTTGTCTTGTCTTGTCTTGTCTTGTCTTGTCTTGTCTTGTCTTGTCTTGTCTTGTCTTGTCTTGTCTTGTCTTGTCTTGTCTTGTCTTGTCTTGTCTTGTCTTGTCTTGTCTTGTCTTGTCTTGTCTTGTCTTGTCTTGTCTTGTCTTGTCTTGTCTTGTCTTGTCTTGTCATGTCTTGTCCTGTCTTGTCCTGTCTTGTCTTGACTTGTCTTTTCTTGTCCTGTCTTGTCTTGTCTTGTCTTGACATGTCTTGTCTTGTCTTGTCTTGTCTTGTCTTGTCATGTCATGTCATGTCTTGTCTTGTCTTGTCTTGTCTTGTCTTGTCTTGTCTTGTCATGTCCTCTCCTGTCCTGTCTAGTCTTGTGTTGTCTTGTCTTGTCATGTCATGTCATTTCATGTCTTGTCATTTCATGTCATGTCATGTCATGTCATTTCATGTCTTGTCTTGTCAAGTCCTCTCTTGTCCTGTCTTGTCTTGTCAAGTCATGTCATTTCATGTCTTGTCATGTCATGTCATGTCATTTCATGTCTTGTCATGTCATGTCATGTCATTTCATGTCTTGTCTTGTCAAGTCCTCTCTTGTCCTGTCTTGTCTTGTCTTGCCTTGTCTTGTCATGTCATGTCATTTCATGTCATGTCATTTCATGTCATATCGTGTCAGGTCATGTCATGTCTTGTCTTGTCTTGTCTTGTCCTGTCTTGTTTTGTCTTATGGTGTCTTGTCTTGTCATGTCCTCTCTTGTCCTGTGTTGTCTTGTGTTATCTTGTCTTGTCTTGTCTTGTCTTGTCTTTTGTTGTCTTGTCTTGTCTTGTCTTGTCATTTCCTCTCTTGTCCTGTCTAGTCTTGTTTTGTCTTGTCTTGTTTTGTCTTGTCTTGTCTTTACTTTTCTTTTCAAGTCATGTCATTTCATGTCTTGTCTTGTCATGTCATGTCATGTTATGTCTTATCTTGTCTTGTCTTGTCTTGTCTTGTCTTGTCTTGTCTTGTCTTGTCTTGTCTTGTCTTGTCTTGTCTTGTCTTGTCTTGTCTTGTCTTGTCTTGTCTTGTCTTGTCTTGTCTTGTCTTGTCTTGTCTTGTCTTGTGTTTTCTTGACATGTCTTGTCTTGTTTTGTCTTGTCTTGTCTTGTCTTGTCAAGTCATGTCTTGTCTTGTCTTGTCTTGTCTTGTCTTGTCTTGTCTTGTCTTGTCATGTCTTGTCTTGTCCTGTGTTGTCTTGTTGTTATCTTGTCATGTCAAGTCATGTCCTGTCTTGTCTTGTCTTGCCTTGTGTTATGTTGTCTTGTCATGTCTTGTTTTGTCTTGTCTTGTCTTTTCTTTTCTTTTCAAGTCATGTCATTTCATGTCTTGTCTTGTCATGTCATGTCATGTCATGTCATGTTATGTCTTATCTTGTCTTGTCTTGTCCTGTCCTGTCTTGTCTTGTCCTGTCTTGTCTTATCTTGTCTTGTCTTGTCCTGTCTTGTCTTGTCTTGTCTTTTCAAGTCATGTCATTTCATGTCTTGTCTTGTCATGTCATGTCATGTTATGTCTTATCTTGTCTTGTCTTGTCTTGTCTTGTCTTGTCTTGTCTTGTCTTGTCTTGTCTTGTCTTGTCTTGTCTTGTCTTGTCTTGTCTTGTCTTATGTTGTCTTGTCTTGTCTTGTCTTGTCATTTCCTCTCTTGTCCTGTCTAGTCTTGTGTTGTCTTGTCATGTCATGTCATGTCATGTTATGTCTTATCTTGTCTTGTCAAGTCATGTCATTTCATGTCATGTCATGTCATGTCATTTCATGTCATGTCGTGTCAGGTCATGTCATGTCTTGTCTTGTCTTGTCTTGTCATGTCATGTCATGTTATGTCTTATCTTGTCTTGTCATGTCAAGTCATGTTATGTCTTATCTTGTCTTGTCATGTCATGTCATGTTATGTCTTATCTTGTCTTGTCCTGTCTTGTCTTGTCTTGTCAAGTCATGTCATTTCATGTCATGTCATGTCATATCATGTCATATCATTTCAGGTCTTGTCTTGCCAAGTCCTCTCTTGTCCTGTCTTGTCTTGTCATGTCATGTCATTTCATGTCATGTCATTTCATGTCATGTCGTGTCAGGTCAAATCCTCTCTTGTCTTGTCTTGTCTTGTCATGTCCTCTCTTGTCCTGTCTAGTCTTGTGTTGTCTTGTCATGTCATGTCATGTCATGTTATGTCATTTCATGGCATGTCATGTCATGTCATGTCATGTCATGTCATTTCATGTCTTGTCTTGTCAAGTCCTCTCTTGTCCTGTCTTGTCTTGTGTTGTCTTGTCATGTCATGTCATGTTATGTCTTATTTTGTCTTGTCATGTCATGTTATGTCTTATCTTGTCTTGTCCTCTCTTGTCTTGTCTTGTCAAGTCATGTCATTTCATGTCATGTTATGTCTAGTCTTGTCTTGTCTTGTCTTGTCTTATGTTGTCTTGTATTGTCATGTCTTGTCTTGTTTTGTCTTGTCTTGAATTGTCTTGTCATGTCATGTTATGTCTTATCTTGTCTTGTCATGTCATGTTATGTCTTGTCTTGTCTTGTCTTATGTTGTCCTGTATTGTCATGTCTTGTCTTGTTTTGTCTTGTCTTGTCTTGTCATGTCATGTCATGTTATGTCTTATTTTGTCTTGTCATGTCATGTTATGTCTTATCTTGTCTTGTCTTGTCTTGTCTTGTCTTGTCAAGTCATGTCATTTTATGTCATTTCATGTCATGTCATGTCATGTCATGTCATTTCATGTCTTGTCTTGTCAAGTCCTCTCTTGTCCTGTCTTGTCTTGTCTTGTCAAGTCATGTCATTTCATGTCTTATCTTGTCATGTCATGTCATGTCATGTCATGTCATGTTATGTCTAGTCTTGTCTTGTCTTGTCTTGTCTTGTCTTGTCTTGTCTTGTCTTGTCTTATGTTGTCTTGTCTTGTCTTGTCTTGTCATGTCTTGTCTTGTCTTGTCTTGTCTTGTCTTGTCTTGTCTTGTCTTGTCTTGTCTTGTCTTGTCTTGTCTTGTCTTGTCTTGTCTTGTCTTGTCTTGTCTTGTCTTGTCTTGTCTTGTCTTGTCTTGTCTTGTCTTGTCTTGTCTTGTCTTGTCTTGTCTTGTCTTGTCTTGTCTTGTCTTGTCTTGTCTTGTCTTGTCTTATGTTGTCTTGTCTTGTCTTGTCTTGTCATGTCTTGTCCTGTCTTGTCTTGTCTTGTCTTGACTTGTCTTTTCTTGTCCTGTCTTGTCTTGTCTTGTCTTGTCATGTCTTGTCTTGTCTTGTCTTGTCTTGTCATGTCATGTCATGTCATGTCTTGTCTTGTCTTGTCTTGTCTTGTCTTGTCTTGTCTTGTCTTGTCTTGTCTTGTCATGTCATGTCTTGTCTTGTCTTGTCTTGTCTTGTGTTGTCATGTCATGTCTTGTCTTGTCTTGTCTTGTCTTGTCTTGTCATGTCATGTCATTTCATGTCTTGTCATTTCATGTCATGTCATGTCATGTCATGTCATTTCATGTCTTGTCTTGTCAAGTCCTCTCTTGTCCTGTCTTGTCTTGTCAAGTCATGTCATTTCATGTCATTTCATGTCTTGTCATGTCATGTCATGTCATTTCATGTCTTGTCTTGTCAAGTCCTCTCTTGTCCTGTCTTGTCTTGTCTTGTCTTGTCTTGTCATGTCATGTCATTTCATGTCATGTCATTTCATGTCATATCGTGTCAGGTCATGTCATGTCTTGTCTTGTCTTGTCTTGTCCTGTCTTGTTTTGTCTTATGGTGTCTTGTCTTGTCATGTCCTCTCTTGTCCTGTGTTGTCTTGTGTTATCTTGCCATGTCAAGTCATGTCCTGTCTTGTCTTGTCTTGCCTTGTCTTATGTTGTCTTGTCATGTCTTGTTTTGTCTTGTCTTGTTTTGTCTTGTCTTGTCTTTTCTTTTCTTTTCAAGTCATGTCATTTCATGTCTTGTCTTGTCATGTCATGTCATGTCATGTTATGTCTTATCTTATCTTGTCTTGTCTTGTCCTGTCCTGTCTTGTCTTGTCCTGTCTTGTCTTATCTCGTCTTGTCTTGTCCTGTCTTGTCTTGTCTTGTCTTGTCTTGTCATGTCATGTCATGTCATGTTATGTCTTATCTTGTCTTGTCAAGTCATGTCATTTCATGTCAAGTCCTCTCTTGTCCTGTCTTGTCTTGTCTAGCCTTGTCTTGTCATGTCATGTCATTTCATGTCTTGTCATTTCATGTCATGTCATGTCATGTCATGTCATGTCATGTCATGTCATGTCATGTCTTGTCTTGTCTTGTCTTGTCTTGTCTTGTCTTGTCTTGTCTTGTCTTGTCTTGTCTTGTCTTGTCTTGTCTTGTCTTGTCTTGTCTTGTCTTGTCTTGTCTTGTCTTGTCTTGTCTTGTCTTGTCTTGTCTTGTCTTGTCTTGTCTTGTCTTGTCTTGTCTTGTCTTGTCATGTCATGTCATGTCATGTCTTGTCATGTCATGTCATGTCATTTCATGTCTTGTCTTGTCAAGTCCTCTCTTGTCCTGTCTTGTCTTGTCTTGTCTTGTCTTGTCATGTCATGTCATTTCATGTCATGTCATTTCATGTCATGTCTTGTCATGTCATGTCATGTCTTGTCTTGTCTTGTCTTGTCTTGTCTTGTCTTATCTTGTCTTATCTTGTCTTGTCATGTCAAGTCATGTTATGTCTTATCTTGTCTTGTCATGTCATGTCATGTTATGTCTTATCTTGTCTTGTCCTGTCTTGTCTTGTCTTGTCAAGTCATGTCATTTCATGTCATGTCATGTCATGTCATGTCATGTCATTTCATGTCTTGTCTTGTCAAGTCCTCTCTTGTCCTGTCTTGTCTTGTCTTGTCATGTCATGTCATGTTATGTCTTATCTTGTCTTGTCTTGTCATGTCATGTCATGTCTTGTCTTGTCTTGTCTTGTCTTGTCTTGTCTTGTCTTGTCTTGTCTTGTCTTGTCTTGTCTTGTCTTGTCTTGTCTTGTCTTGTCTTGTCTTGTCTTGTCTTGTCTTGTCTTGTCTTGTCTTGTCTTGTCTTGTCTTGTCTTGTCTTGTCTTGTCTTGTCTTGTCTTGTCTTGTCTTGTCTTGTCTTGTCTTGTCTTGTCATGTCATGTCATGTCATGTCATGTCATGTCATGTCATGTCATTTCATGTCTTGTCTTGTCAAGTCCTCTCTTGTCCTGTCTTGTCTTGTCTTGTCTTGTCTTGTCATGTCATGTCATTTCATGTCTTGTCATTTCATGTCATGTCATGTCATGTCATGTCATGTCTTGTCTTGTCTTGTCTTGTCATGTCATGTCATGTTATGTCTTGTCTTGTCTTGTCATGTCAAGTCATGTTATGTCTTGTCTTGTCTTGTCATGTCATGTCATGTTATGTCTTGTCTTGTCTTGTCCTGTCTTGTCTTGTCTTGTCAAGTCATGTCATGTCATGTCATGTCATGTCATGTCATGTCATGTCATTTCATGTCTTGTCTTGTCAAGTCCTCTCTTGTCTTGTCTTGTCTTGTCTTGTCATGTCATGTCATTTCATGTCATGTCATTTCATGTCATGTCATGTCATGTCATGTCATGTCATGTCTTGTCTTGTCTTGTCTTGTCTTGTCTTGTCTTGTCTTGTCTTGTCATGTCCTCTCTTGTCCTGTCTAGTCTTGTGTTGTCTTGTCATGTCATGTCATGTCATGTTATGTCATTTCATGTCTTGTCATTTCATGTCATGTCGTGTCATGTCATGTCATGTCTTGTCTTGTCTTGTCTTGTCTTGTCTTGTCTTGTCTTGTCATGTCATGTCATGTTATGTCTTATTTTGTCTTGTCATGTCATGTTATGTCTTGTCTTGTCTTGTCTTGTCTTGTCTTGTCTTGTCAAGTCATGTCATTTCATGTCATGTTATGTCTAGTCTTGTCTTGTCTTGTCTTGTCTTATGTTGTCTTGTATTGTCATGTCTTGTCTTGTCTTGTCTTGTCTTGTCTTGTCTTGTCTTGTCTTGTCTTGTCTTGTCTTGTCTTGTCTTGTCTTGTCTTGTCTTGTCTTGTCTTGTCATGTCATGTCATGTCATTTCATGTCTTGTCTTGTCATGTCCTCTCTTGTCCTGTCTTGTCTTGTGTTGTCTTGTCATGTCATGTCATGTTATGTCTTATCTTGTCTTGTCATGTCAAGTCATGTCCTGTCTTGTCTTGTCTTGTCTTGTCTTTTCTTTTCAAGTCATGTCACTTCATGTCTTGTCTTGTCCTGTCCTGTCTTGTCTTGTCTTGTCTTATGTTGTCTTGTCTTGTCATGTCTTGTCTTGTCTTGTCTTGTCTTGTCTTGTCTTGTCATGTCATGTCATGTCTTGTCTTGTCTTGTCATGTCATGTTATGTCTTGTCTTGTCTTGTCTTGTCTTGTCTTGTCTTGTCTTGTCTTGTCTTGTCTTGTCTTATGTTGTCTTGTCTTGTCATGTCTTGTCTTGTCTTGTCTTGTCTTGTCTTGTCATGTCATGTCATGTTATGTCTTATCTTGTCTTGTCATGTCATGTCATGTCTTGTCTTGTCTTGTCTTGTCTTGTCTTGTCTTGTCTTGTCTTGTCTTGTCTTGTCTTGTCTTGTCTTGTCTTGTCTTGTCTTGTCTTGTCTTGTCTTGTCTTGTCTTGTCTTGTCTTGTCTTGTCTTGTCTTGTCTTGTCTTGTCTTGTCATGTCATGTCATGTCATGTCATGTCATGTCATGTCATGTCATTTCATGTCTTGTCTTGTCAAGTCCTCTCTTGTCTTGTCTTGTCTTGTCTTGTCTTGTCTTGTCTTGTCTTGTCTTGTCTTGTCTTGTCTTGTCTTGTCTTGTCTTGTCTTGTCTTGTCTTGTCTTGTCTTGTCTTGTCTTGTCTTGTCTTGTCTTGTCTTGTCTTGTCTTGTCTTGTCTTGTCATGTCATGTCATGTCATGTCTTGTCTTGTCTTGTCTTGTCTTGTCTTGTCTTGTCTTGTCTTGTCTTGTCTTGTCTTGTCTTGTCTTGTCTTGTCTTGTCTTGTCTTGTCTTGTCTTGTCTTGTCTTGTCTTGTCTTGTCTTGTCCTGTCTTGTCTTGACTTGTCTTTTCTTGTTTTTCTTGTCCTGTCTTGTCTTGTTTTGTCTTGACATGTCTTGTCTTGTCTTGTCTTGTCGTGCCATGTCATGTCATGTCATGTCTTGTCTTGTCTTGTCTTGTCTTGTCTTGTCTTGTCTTGTCTTGTCTTGTCTTGTCTTGTCTTGTCTTGTCTTGTCTTGTCTTGTCTTGTCTTGTCTTGTCATGTCCTCTCTTGTCCTGTCTTGTCTTGTCTTGTCTTGTCTTGTCATGTCATGTCATTTCATGTCTTGTCATTTCATGTCATGTCATGTCATGTCATGTCATTTCATGTCTTGTCTTGTCAAGTCCTCTCTTGTCCTGTCTTGTCTTGTCAAGTCATGTCATTTCATGTCATTTCATGTCTTGTCATGTCATGTCATGTCATTTCATGTCTTGTCTTGTCAAGTCCTCTCTTGTCCTGTCTTGTCTTGTCTTGTCTTGTCTTGTCATGTCATGTCATTTCATGTCATGTCATTTCATGTCATATCGTGTCAGGTCATGTCATGTCTTGTCTTGTCTTGTCTTGTCCTGTCTTGTTTTGTCTTATGGTGTCTTGTCTTGTCATGTCCTCTCTTGTCCTGTGTTGTCTTGTGTTATCTTGTCATGTCAAGTCATGTCCTGTCTTGTCTTGTCTTGCCTTGTCTTATGTTGTCTTGTCATGTCTTGTTTTGTCTTGTCTTGTTTTGTCTTGTCTTGTCTTTTCTTTTCTTTTCAAGTCATGTCATTTCATGTCTTGTCTTGTCATGTCATGTCATGTCATGTTATGTCTTATCTTATCTTGTCTTGTCTTGTCCTGTCCTGTCTTGTCTTGTCCTGTCTTGTCTTATCTCGTCTTGTCTTGTCCTGTCTTGTCTTGTCTTGTCTTGTCATGTCATGTCATGTCATGTTATGTCTTATCTTGTCTTGTCAAGTCATGTCATTTCATGTCAAGTCCTCTCTTGTCCTGTCTTGTCTTGTCTAGCCTTGTCTTGTCATGTCATGTCATTTCATGTCATGTCATTTCATGTCATGTCATGTCATGTCATGTCATGTCATGTCTTGTCTTGTCTTGTCTTGTCTTGTCATGTCATGTCATGTCTTGTCTTGTCTTGTCTTGTCTTGTCTTGTCTTGTCTTGTCTTGTCTTGTCTTGTCTTGTCTTGTCTTGTCTTGTCTTGTCTTGTCTTGTCTTGTCTTGTCTTGTCTTATCTTGTCTTGTCTTGTCATGTCATGTCATGTCTTGTCTTGTCTTGTCTTGTCTTTTCTTGTCTTGTCTTGTCTTGTCTTGTCTTGTCTTGTCTTGTCTTGTCTTGTCTTGTCTTGTCTTGTCTTGTCTTGTCTTGTCTTGTCTTGTCTTGTCTTGTCTTGTCTTGTCTTGTCTTGTCATGTCATGTCATTTCATGTCATGTCATGTCATGTCATTTCATGTCTTGTCTTGTCAAGTCCTCTCTTGTCTTGTCTTGTCTTGTCTTGTCTTGTCTTGTCATGTCATGTCATTTCATGTCATGTCATTTCATGTCATGTCTTGTCATGTCATGTCTTGTCTTGTCTTGTCTTGTCTTGTCTTGTCTTGTCTTGTCTTGTCTTGTCATGTCATGTCATGTCATGTCTTGTCTTGTCTTGTCATGTCATGTCATGTCATGTCTTGTCTTGTCTTGTCTTGTCTTGTCTTGTCTTGTCAAGTCATGTCATTTCATGTCTTGTCTTGTCATGTCATGTCATGTCATTTCATGTCTTGTCTTGTCAAGTCCTCTCTTGTCCTGTCTTGTCTTGTCTTGTCATGTCATGTCATTTCATGTCTTGTCTTGTCTTGTCTTGTCATGTCATGTCATGTCTTGTCTTGTCTTGTCTTGTCTGTTCTTGTCTTGTCTTGTCTTGTCTTGTCTTGTCTTGTCTTGTCTTGTCTTGTCTTGTCTTGTCTTGTCTTGTCTTGTCTTGTCTTGTCTTGTCTTGTCTTGTCTTGTCTTGTCTTGTCTTGTCTTGTCTTGTCTTGTCTTGTCTTGTCTTGTCTTGTCTTGTCTTGTCTTGTCTTGTCTTGTCTTGTCTTGTCATGTCTTGTCTTGTCTTGTCTTGTCTTGTCTTGTCTTGTCATGTCCTCTCTTGTCCTGTCTTGTCTTGTGTTGTCTTGTCTTGTCATGTCATGTCATTTCATGTCTTGTCATTTCATGTCATGTCATGTCATGTCATGTCATTTCATGTCTTGTCTTGTCAAGTCCTCTCTTGTCCTGTCTTGTCTTGTCAAGTCATGTCATTTCATGTCATTTCATGTCTTGTCATGTCATGTCATGTCATTTCATGTCTTGTCTTGTCAAGTCCTCTCTTGTCCTGTCTTGTCTTGTCTTGTCTTGTCTTGTCATGTCATGTCATTTCATGTCATGTCATTTCATGTCATATCGTGTCAGGTCATGTCATGTCTTGTCTTGTCTTGTCTTGTCTTGTCTTGTTTTGTCTTATGGTGTCTTGTCTTGTCATGTCCTCTCTTGTCCTGTGTTGTCTTGTGTTATCTTGTCATGTCAAGTCATGTCCTGTCTTGTCTTGTCTTGCCTTGTCTTATGTTGTCTTGTCATGTCTTGTTTTGTCTTGTCTTGTCTTGTCTTGTCTTGTCTTTTCTTTTCTTTTCAAGTCATGTCATTTCATGTCTTGTCTTGTCATGTCATGTCATGTCATGTTATGTCTTATCTTGTCTTGTCTTGTCTTGTCTTGTCCTGTCCTGTCTTGTCTTGTCCTGTCTTGTCTTATCTCGTCTTGTCTTGTCCTGTCTTGTCTTGTCTTGTCTTGTCATGTCATGTCATGTCATGTTATGTCTTATCTTGTCTTGTCAAGTCATGTCATTTCATGTCAAGTCCTCTCTTGTCCTGTCTTGTCTTGTCTTGTCTTGTCTTGTCATGTCATGTCATTTCATGTCTTGTCTTGTCATGTCATGTCATGTCATGTCATGTCATGTCATGTCTTGTCATGTCATGTCATGTCTTGTCATGTCATGTCATGTCTTGTCTTGTCTTGTCTTGTCTTGTCTTGTCTTGTCTTGTCTTGTCTTGTCTTGTCTTGTCTTGTCTTGTCTTGTCTTGTCTTGTCTTGTCTTGTCTTGTCTTATCTTGTCTTGTCTTGTCATGTCTTGTCATGTCTTGTCTTGTCTTGTCTTGTCTTTTCTTGTCTTGTCTTGTCTTGTCTTGTCTTGTCTTGTCTTGTCTTGTCTTGTCTTGTCTTGTCTTGTCTTGTCTTGTCTTGTCTTGTCTTGTCTTGTCTTGTCTTGTCTTGTCTTGTCTTGTCTTGTCTTGTCTTGTCTTGTCTTGTCTTGTCTTGTCTTGTCTTGTCTTGTCTTGTCATGTCATGTCATGTCATGTCATGTCATGTCATGTCATGTCATTTCATGTCTTGTCTTGTCAAGTCCTCTCTTGTCCTGTCTTGTCTTGTCTTGTCATGTCATGTCATTTCATGTCTTATCTTGTCTTGTCTTGTCCTGTCCTGTCATGTCTTGTCTTGTCTTGTCTTGTCTTGTCTTGTCTTGTCTTGTCTTGTCTTGTCTTGTCTTGTCTTGTCTTGTCTTGTCTTGTCTTGTCTTGTCTTGTCTTGTCTTGTCTTGTCTTGTCTTGTCTTGTCTTGTCTTGTCTTGTCTTGTCTTGTCTTGTCTTGTCTTGTCTTGTCTTGTCTTGTCTTGTCTTGTCTTGTCAAGTCAAGTCATGTCAAGTCATTTCATGTCTTGTCATGTCATGTTATGTCTTGTCTTGTCAAGTCCTCTCTTGTCCTGTCTTGTCTTGTCTTGTCTTGTCTTGTCATGTCATGTCATTTCATGTCATGTCATTTCATGTCATGTCGTGTCATGTCATGTCATGTCTTGTCTTGTCTTGTCTTGTCATGTCATGTCATGTTATGTCTTATCTTGTCTTGTCATGTCATGTCATGTTATGTCTTATCTTGTCTTGTCATGTCATGTCATGTTATGTCTTATCTTGTCTTGTCATGTCAAGTCATGTCATTTCATGTCATGTCATGTCATGTCATGTCATGTCATTTCATGTCTTGGTCTTGTCTTGTCTTGTCTTGTCTTGTCATGTCATGTCATTTCATGTCATGTCATTTCATGTCATGTCGTGTCATGTCATGTCATGTCTTGTCTTGTCTTGTCTTGTCTTGTCTTGTCATGTCCTCTCTTGTCCTGTCTTGTCTTGTGTTGTCTTGTCATGTCATGTCATGTCATGTTATGTCATTTCATGTCATTTCATGTCATGTCATGTCATGTCATGTCATTTCATGTCTTGTCTTGTCAAGTCCTCTCTTGTCTTGTCTTGTCTTGTCTTGTCTTGTCTTGTCTTGTCTTGTCTTGTCTTGTCTTGTCTTGTCTTGTCTTGTCATGTCTTGTCTTGTCTTGTCTTGTCTTGTCTTGTCTTGTCTTGTCTTGTCTTGTCTTGTCATGTCATGTCATGTCATGTTATGTCTTATCTTGTCTTGTCATGTCATGTCATGTCATGTCATGTCTTGTCTTGTCTTGTCTTGTCTTGTCTTGTCTTGTCTTGTCATGTCATGTCATTTCATGTCATGTCATTTCATGTCATGTCTTGTCATGTCATGTCATGTCTTGTCTTGTCTTGTCTTGTCTTGTCATGTCTTGTCTTGTCTTGTCTTGTCTTGTCATGTCATGTCATGTCATGTCTTGTCTTGTCTTGTCATGTCATGTCATGTTATGTCTTATTTTGTCTTGTCATGTCATGTTATGTCTTGTCTTGTCTTGTCTTGTCTTGTCTTGTCTTGTCAAGTCATGTCATTTCATGTCATGTTATGTCTTATCTTGTCTTGTCTTGTCTTGTCTAATGTTGTCCTGTATTGTCATGTCTTGTCTTGTTTTGTCTTGTCTTGTCTTGTCATGTCATGTCATGTTATGTCTTATTTTGTCTTGTCATGTCATGTTATGTCTTGTCTTGTCTTGTCTTGTCTTGTCTTGTCTTGTCTTGTCTTGTCTTGTCTTGTCTTGTGTTGTCTTGTCTTGTCATGTCTTGTCTTGTCTTGTCTTGTCTTGTCTTGTCATGTCATGTCATGTCATGTCTTATCTTGTCTTGTCATGTCATGTCATGTCTTGTCTTGTCTTGTCTTGTCTTGTCTTGTCTTGTCTTGTCTTGTCTTGTCTTGTCTTGTCTTGTCTTGTCTTGTCTTGTCTTGTCTTGTCTTGTCTTGTCTTGTCTTGTCTTGTCTTGTCTTGTCTTGTCTTGTCTTGTCATGTCATGTCATGTCATGTCTTGTCATGTCATGTCATGTCATTTCATGTCTTGTCTTGTCAAGTCCTCTCTTGTCTTGTCTTGTCTTGTCTTGTCTTGTCTTGTCTTGTCTTGTCATGTCTTGTCTTGTCTTGTCTTGTCTTGTCTTGTCTTGTCTTTTCTTGTCCTGTCTTGTCTTGTCTTGTCTTGTCTTGTCTTGTCTTGTCTTGTCTTGTCTTGTCATGTCATGTCATGTCATGTCATGTCTTGTCTTGTCTTGTCTTGTCTTGTCTTGTCTTGTCTTGTCTTGTCTTGTCATGTCTTGTCTTGTCTTGTCTTGTCTTGTCTTGTCTTGTCATGTCCTCTCCTGTCCTGTCTAGTCTTGTGTTGTCTTGTCTTGTCATGTCATGTCATTTCATGTCTTGTCATTTCATGTCATGTCATGTCATGTCATGTCATTTCATGTCTTGTCTTGTCAAGTCCTCTCTTGTCCTGTCTTGTCTTGTCAAGTCATGTCATTTCATGTCATTTCATGTCTTGTCATGTCATGTCATGTCATTTCATGTCTTGTCTTGTCAAGTCCTCTCTTGTCCTGTCTTGTCTTGTCTTGTCTTGTCTTGTCATGTCATGTCATTTCATGTCATGTCATTTCATGTCATATCGTGTCAGGTCATGTCATGTCTTGTCTTGTCTTGTCTTGTCCTGTCTTGTTTTGTCTTATGGTGTCTTGTCTTGTCATGTCCTCTCTTGTCCTGTGTTGTCTTGTGTTATCTTGCCATGTCAAGTCATGTCCTGTCTTGTCTTGTCTTGCCTTGTCTTATGTTGTCTTGTCATGTCTTGTTTTGTCTTGTCTTGTTTTGTCTTGTCTTGTCTTTTCTTTTCTTTTCAAGTCATGTCATTTCATGTCTTGTCTTGTCATGTCATGTCATGTCATGTTATGTCTTATCTTATCTTGTCTTGTCTTGTCCTGTCCTGTCTTGTCTTGTCCTGTCTTGTCTTATCTCGTCTTGTCTTGTCCTGTCTTGTCTTGTCTTGTCTTGTCTTGTCTTGTCTTGTCATGTCATGTCATGTCATGTTATGTCTTATCTTGTCTTGTCAAGTCATGTCATTTCATGTCAAGTCCTCTCTTGTCCTGTCTTGTCTTGTCTTGTCTTGTCTTGTCATGTCATGTCATTTCATGTCATGTCATTTCATGTCATGTCATGTCATGTCATGTCATTTCATGTCATGTCTTGTCATGTCATGTCATGTCTTGTCTTGTCTTGTCTTGTCTTGTCTTGTCTTGTCTTGTCTTGTCTTGTCTTGTCTTGTCTTGTCTTGTCTTGTCTTGTCTTGTCTTGTCTTGTCTTGTCTTGTCTTATCTTGTCTTGTCTTGTCTTGTCATGTCATGTCTTGTCTTGTCTTGTCTTGTCTATTCTTGTCTTGTCTTGTCTTGTCTTGTCTTGTCTTGTCTTGTCTTGTCTTGTCTTGTCTTGTCTTGTCTTGTCTTGTCTTGTCTTGTCTTGTCTTGTCTTGTCTTGTCTTGTCTTGTCTTGTCTTGTCTTGTCAAGTCATGTCATGTCATGTCATGTCATGTCATGTCATGTCATTTCATGTCTTGTCTTGTCAAGTCCTCTCTTGTCCTGTCTTGTCCTGTCTTGTCTTGTCTTGTCATGTCATGTCATTTTATGTCATGTCATTTCATGTCATGTCGTGTCAGGTCATGTCATGTCTTGTCTTGTCTTGTCTTGTCATGTCATGTCATGTTATGTCTTATCTTGTCTTGTCATGTCATGTCATGTCATGTCTTGTCTTGTCTTGTCATGTCATGTCATGTTATGTCTTGTCTTGTCTTGTCTTGTCTTGTCTTGTCTTGTCAAGTCATGTCATTTCATGTCATGTCATGTCATGTCATGTCATGTCATTTCATGTCTTGTCTTGTCAAGTCCTCTCTTGTCCTGTCTTGTCTTGTCTTGTCATGTCATGTCATTTCATGTCTTGTCTTGTCTTGTCTTGTCATGTCTTGTCATGTCTTGTCTTGTCTTGTCTTGTCTTGTCTTGTCTTGTCTTGTCTTGTCTTGTCTTGTCTTGTCTTGTCTTGTCTTGTCTTGTCTTGTCTTGTCTTGTCTTGTCTTGTCTTGTCTTGTCTTGTCTTGTCTTGTCTTGTCTTGTCTTGTCTTGTCTTGTCTTGTCTTGTCTTGTCTTGTCTTGTCTTGTCTTGTCTTGTCTTGTCTTGTCTTGTCTTGTCTTGTCATGTTATGTCTTATCTTGTCTTGTCTTGTCTTGTCTTGTCAAGTCATGTCATTTCATGTCATGTCATGTCATGTCATGTCATGTCATTTCATGTCTTGTCTTGTCAAGTCCTCTCTTGTCCTGTCTTGTCTTGTCTTGTCTTGTCATGTCATGTCATGTTATGTCTTATTTTGTCTTGTCATGTCATGTCATGTCTTGTCTTGTCTTGTCCTGTCTTGTCTTGTCTTGTCATGTCATGTCATTTCATGTCATGTTATGTCTAGTCTTGTCTTGTCTTGTCTTGTCTTATGTTGTCTTGTATTGTCATGTCTTGTCTTGTCTTGTCTTGTCTTGTCTTGTCTTGTCATGTCAAGTCAGGTCATTTCTTGTCTTGTCATGTCATGTCATGTCTTGTCTTGTCTTGTCTTGTCTTGTCTTGTCTTGTCTTGTCTTGTCTTGTCTTGTCTTGTCTTGTCTTGTCTTGTCATGTCTTGTCTTGTCTTGTCTTGTCTTGTCTTGTCATGTCATGTCATGTTATGTCTTATCTTGTCTTGTCATGTCATGTTATGTCTTGTCTTGTCTTGTCTTGTCTTGTCTTGTCTTGTCAAGTCATGTCATTTCATGTCATGTCATGTCATGTCATGTCATGTCATGTCATGTCATGTCATTTCATGTCTTGTCTTGTCAAGTCCTCTCTTGTCCTGTCTTGTCTTGTCTTGTCAAGTCATGTCATTTCATGTCTTGTCTTGTCATGTCATGTCATGTTATGTCTTGTCTTGTCTTGTCTTGTCTTGTCTTGTCTTGTCTTGTCTTGTCTTGTCTTGTCTTGTCTTGTCTTGTCTTGTCTTGTCTTGTCTTGTCTTGTCTTGTCTTGTCTTGTCTTGTCTTGTCTTGTCTTGTCTTGTCTTGTCTTGTCTTGTCTTGTCTTGTCTTGTCTTGTCTTGTCTTGTCTTGTCTTGTCTTGTCTTGTCTTGTCTTGTCTTGTCATGTCATGTCATGTCATGTCTTGTCTTGTCTTGTCTTGTCATGTCATGTCATGTCTTGTCTTGTCTTGTCATGTCATGTCATGTCATGTCTTGTCTTGTCTTGTCTTGTCTTGTCTTGTCTTGTCAAGTCATGTCATTTCATGTCATGTCATTTCATGTCATGTCATGTCATGTCATGTCTTGTCATGTCATGTCATGTCTTGTCTTGTCTTGTCTTGTCTTGTCTTGTCTTGTCTTGTCTTGTCTTGTCATGTCTTGTCTTGTCTTGTCTTGTCTTGTCTTGTCATGTCATGTCATGTCATGTCTTGTCTTGTCTTGTCTTGTCTTGTCTTGTCTTGTCTTGTCTTGTCTTGTCTTGTCTTGTCTTGTCTTGTCTTGTCTTGTCTTGTCTTGTCTTGTCTTGTCTTGTCTTGTCTTGTCTTGTCTTGTCTTGTCTTGTCTTGTCTTGTCTTGTCTTGTCTTGTCTTGTCTTGTCTTGTCTTGTCTTGTCTTGTCTTGTCTTGTCTTGTCTTGTCTTGTCTTGTCTTGTCATGTCATGTCTTATCTTGTCTTGTCTTGTCTTGTCTTGTCAAGTCATGTCATTTCATGTCATGTCATGTCATGTCATGTCATGTCATTTCATGTCTTGTCTTGTCAAGTCCTCTCTTGTCCTGTCTTGTCTTGTCTTGTCTTGTCATGTCATGTTATGTCTTATCTTGTCTTGTCTTGTCATGTCATGTCATGTCTTGTCTTGTCTTGTCTTGTCTTGTCTTGTCTTGTCAAGTCATGTCATTTCATGTCATGTCATGTCTTGTCTTGTCTTGTCTTGTCTTGTCTTATGTTGTCTTGTCTTGTCATGTCTTGTCTTGTCTTGTCTTGTCTTGTCTTATCTTGACTTGTCATGTCATGTCTTATCTTGTCTTGTCATGTCATGTCATGTCTTGTCTTGTCTTGTCTTGTCTTGTCTTGTCTTGTCTTGTCTTGTCTTGTCTTGTCTTGTCTTGTCTTGTCTTGTCTTGTCTTGTCTTGTCTTGTCTTGTCTTGTCTTGTCATGTCATGTCATGTTATGTCTTATCTTGTCTTGTCATGTCATGTCATGTCTTGTCTTGTCTTGTCTTGTCTTGTCTTGTCTTGTCAAGTCATGTCATTTCATGTCATGTCATGTCATTTCATGTCATGTCATGTCATGTCATGTCATTTCATGTCTTGTCTTGTCAAGTCCTCTCTTGTCCTGTCTTGTCTTGTCTTGTCAAGTCATGTCATTTCATGTCTTGTCTTGTCATGTCATGTCATGTCATGTCTTGTCTTGTCTTGTCTTGTCTTGTCTTGTCTTGTCTTGTCTTGTCTTGTCTTGTCTTGTCTTGTCTTGTCTCTTGTCTTGTCTTGTCTTGTCTTGTCTTGTCTTGTCTTGTCTTGTCTTGTCTTGTCTTGTCTTGTCTTGTCTTGTCTTGTCTTGTCTTGTCTTGTCTTGTCTTGTCTTGTCTTGTCTTGTCTTGTCTTGTCTTGTCTTGTCTTGTCTTGTCTTGTCATGTCATGTCATGTTATGTCTTGTCTTGTCTTGTCATGTCATGTCATGTCATGTCTTGTCTTGTCTTGTCATGTCATGTCATGTCATGTCTTGTCTTGTCTTGTCTTGTCTTGTCTTGTCTTGTCAAGTCATGTCATTTCATGTCATGTCATGTCATGTCATGTCATTTCATGTCATGTCATGTCATGTCATGTCATGTCTTGTCTTGTCTTGTCTTGTCTTGTCTTGTCTTGTCTTGTCTTGTCTTGTCAAGTCCTCTCTTGTCCTGTCTTGTCTTGTCTTGTCATGTCATGTCATGTCATGTCTTATCTTGTCTTGTCTTGTCATGTCTTGTCATGTCTTGTCTTGTCTTGTCTTGTCTTATCTTGTCTTGTCTTGTCTTGTCTTGTCTTGTCTTGTCTTGTCTTGTCTTGTCTTGTCTTGTCTTGTCTTGTCTTGTCTTGTCTTGTCTTGTCTTGTCTTGTCTTGTCTTGTCTTGTCTTGTCTTGTCTTGTCTTGTCTTGTCTTGTCTTGTCTTGTCTTGTCATGTCATGTCTTATCTTGTCTTGTCTTGTCTTGTCTTGTCATGTCATGTCATTTCATGTCATGTCATGTCATGTCATGTCATGTCATTTCATGTCTTGTCTTGTCAAGTCCTCTCTTGTCCTGTCTTGTCTTGTCTTGTCTTGTCATGTCATGTCATGTTATGTCTTATCTTGTCTTGTCATGTCATGTTATGTCTTGTCTTGTCTTGTCCTCTCTTGTCTTGTCTTGTCAAGTCATGTCATTTCATGTCATGTTATGTCTAGTCTTGTCTTGTCTTGTCTTGTCTTGTCTTGTCTTGTCTTGTCTTGTCTTGTCTTGTCTTGTCTTGTCTTGTCTTGTCTTGTCATGTCATGTTATGTCTTATCTTGTCTTGTCATGTCTTGTCTTGTCTTGTCTTGTCTTGTCTTGTCTTGTCTTGTCTTGTCTTGTCTTGTCTTGTCTTGTCTTATGTTGTCCTGTCTTGTCTTGTCTTGTCTTGTCTTGTCTTGTCTTGTCTTGTCATGTCATGTCATGTTATGTCTTATTTTGTCTTGTCATGTCATGTTATGTCTTATCTTGTCTTGTCTTGTCTTGTCTTGTCTTGTCAAGTCATGTCATTTCATGTCATTTCATGTCATTTCATGTCTTGTCATGTCATGTCATGTCATTTCATGTCTTGTCTTGTCAAGTCCTCTCTTGTCCTGTCTTGTCTTGTCTTGTCAAGTCATGTCATTTCATGTCTTATCTTGTCATGTCATGTCATGTCATGTCATGTTATGTCTTGTCTTGTCTTGTCTTGTCTTGTCTTGTCTTGTCTTGTCTTGTCTTGTCTTGTCTTGTCTTGTCTTGTCTTGTCTTGTCTTGTCTTGTCTTGTCTTGTCTTGTCTTGTCTTGTCTTGTCTTGTCTTGTCTTGTCTTGTCTTGTCTTGTCTTGTCTTGTCTTGTCTTGTCTTGTCTTGTCTTGTCTTGTCTTGTCTTGTCTTGTCTTGTCTTGTCTTGTCTTGTCTTGTCTTGTCTTGTCTTGTCTTGTCTTGTCTTGTCTTGTCTTGTCTTGTCTTGTCTTGTCTTGTCTTGTCTTGTCTTGTCTTGTCTTGTCTTGTCTTGTCTTGTCTTGTCTTGTCTTGTCTTGTCTTGTCTTGTCTTGTCTTGTCTTGTCTTGTCTTGTCTTGTCTTGTCTTGTCTTTTCTTGTCCTGTCTTGTCTTGTCTTGTCTTGTCATGTCTTGTCTTGTCTTGTCTTGTCTTGTCATGTCATGTCATGTCTTGTCTTGTCTTGTCTTGTCTTGTCTTGTCTTGTCTTGTCTTGTCATGTCATGTCTTGTCTTGTCTTGTCTTGTCTTGTCTTGTCATGTCCTCTCTTGTCCTGTCTTGTCTTGTCTTGTCTTGTCTTGTCATGTCATGTCATTTCATGTCTTGTCTTGTCATGTCATGTCATGTCATGTCATTTCATGTCTTGTCTTGTCAAGTCCTCTCTTGTCCTGTCTTGTCTTGTCTTGTCTTGTCTTGTCATGTCATGTCATTTCATGTCATGTCATTTCATGTCATATCGTGTCAGGTCATGTCATGTCTTGTCTTGTCTTGTCTTGTCCTGTCTTGTTTTGTCTTATGGTGTCTTGTCTTGTCATGTCCTCTCTTGTCCTGTGTTGTCTTGTGTTATCTTGTCATGTCAAGTCATGTCCTGTCTTGTCTTGTCTTGCCTTGTCTTATGTTGTCTTGTCATGTCTTGTTTTGTCTTGTCTTGTTTTGTCTTGTCTTGTCTTGTCTTGTCTTGTCTTGTCTTGTCTTGTCTTGTCTTGTCTTGTCTTGTCTTGTCTTGTCTTGTCTTGTCTTGTCTTGTCTTGTCTTGTCATGTCCTCTCTTGTCCTGTCTTGTCTTGTGTTGTCTTGTCATGTCAAGTCATGTCATGTCATGTCATGTCATGTCATGTTATGTCTTATCTTATCTTGTCTTGTCTTGTCCTGTCCTGTCTTGTCTTGTCCTGTCTTGTCTTATCTCGTCTTGTCTTGTCCTGTCTTGTCTTGTCTTGTCTTGTCTTGTCTTGTCATGTCATGTCATGTCATGTTATGTCTTATCTTGTCTTGTCAAGTCATGTCATTTCATGTCAAGTCCTCTCTTGTCCTGTCTTGTCTTGTCTAGCCTTGTCTTGTCATGTCATGTCATTTCATGTCATGTCATTTCATGTCATGTCGTGTCATGTCATGTCATGTCTTGTCTTGTCTTGTCTTGTCTTGTCCTGTCTTGTTTTGTCTTATGGTGTCTTGTCTTGTCATGTCCTCTCTTGTCCTGTGTTGTCTTGTGTTATCTTGTCATGTCAAGTCATGTCCTGTCTTGTCATGTCTTGCCTTGTCTTATGTTGTCTTGTCATGTCTTGTTTTGTCTTGTCTTGTTTTGTCTTGTCTTGTCTTTTCTTTTCTTTTCAAGTCATGTCATTTCATGTCTTGTCTTGTCATGTCATGTCATGTTATGTCTTATCTTGTCTTGTCTTGTTTTGTCTTGTCTTGTTTTGTCTTGTCCTGTCTTGTCTTGTCTTGTCTTGTCTTGTCTTGTCTTGTCTTGTCTTGTCTTGTCTTGTCTTGTCTTGTCTTGTCTTATGTTGTCTTGTCTTGTCATGTCTTGTTTTGTCTTGTCTTGTTTTGTCTTGTCTTTTCTTTTCTTTTCAAGTCATGTCACTTCATGTCTTGTCTTGTCCTGTCCTGTCTTGTCTTGTCTTGTTTTGTCTTGTCTTTTCTTTTCTTTTCAAGTCATGTCTTGTCTTGTCGTGTCTTGTCTTGTCTTGTCTTGTCTTGTCTTGTCATGTCATGTCATGTCATGTTATGTCTTGTCTTGTCTTGTCTTGTCTTGTCTTGTCATGTCATGTCATTTCATGTCATGTCATTTCATGTCATGTCGTGTCAGGTCATGTCATGTCTTGTCTTGTCTTGTCTTGTCTTGTCATGTCATGTCATGTCGTGTCAGGTCATGTCATATCTTGTCTTGTCTTGTCTTGTCCTGTCTTGTCTTGTCTTGCCTTGTCTTATGTTGTCTTGTCTTGTCATGTCTTGTTTTGTCTTGTCTTGTTTTGTCTTGTCTTGTCTTTTCTTTTCTTTTCAAGTCATGTCACTTCATGTCTTGTCTTGTCCTGTTCTGTCTTGTCTTGTCCTGTCTTGTCTTTTCTTGTCTTGTCTTGTCCTGTCTTGTCTTGTCGTGTCTTTTCAAGTCATGTCCTTTCATGTCTTGTCTTGTCATGTCATGTCATGTCATGTTATGTCTTACCTTGTCTTGTCTTGTCTTGTCTTATCTTGTCTTATCTTGTCCTGTCTTGTCTTGTCTTGTCTTTTCAAGTCATGTCATTTCATGTCTTGTCTTGTCTTGTCATGTCATGTCATGTCATGTTATGTCTTATCTTGTCTTGTCTTGTCTTGTCTTGTCTTGTCTTGTCTCGTCTTGTCTTGTCTTGTCATGTCATGTCATGTCATGTCTTGTCATGTCATGTCACTTCATGTCATGTCATGTCATTTCATGTCATGTCATGTCATGTCATGTCATGTCATGTCTTGTCTTGTCTTGTCTTGTCTTGTCTTGTCTTGTCTTGTCTTGTCTTGTCTTGTCTTGTCATGTCCTCTCTTGTCCTGTCTAGTCTTGTGTTGTCTTGTCATGTCATGTCATGTTATGTCTTATCTTGTCTTGTCTTGTCAAGTCATGTCATTTCATGTCATGTCATGTCATGTCATTGCATGTCTTGTCTTGTCAAGTCCTCTCTTGTCCTGTCTTGTCTTGTCTTGTCTTGTCATGTCATGTCATGTCATGTCATGTCATGTCATTTCATGTCTTGTCTTGTCTTGTCTTGTCTTGTCTTGTCTTGTCTTGTCTTGTCATGTCATGTTATGTCTTATCTTGTCTTGTCATGTCATGTCATGTCATGTTATGTCTTATCTTGTCTTGTCCTGTCTTGTCTTGTCTTGTCAAGTCATGTCATTTCATGTCATGTCATGTCATGTCATTTCAGGTCTTGTCTTGCCAAGTCCTCTCTTGTCCTGTCTTGTCTTGTCTTGTCTTGTCATGTCATGTCATTTCATGTCATGTCATTTCATGTCATGTCTTGTCATGTCATGTCATGTCTTGTCTTGTCTTGTCTTGTCTTGTCTTGTCTTGTCATGTCATGTCATTTCATGTCATGTCATTTCATGTCATGTCGTGTCAGGTCAAGTCCTCTCTTGTCTTGTCTTGTCTTAGGTTGTCTTGTCTTGTCTTGTCATGTCCTCTCTTGTCCTGTCTAGTCTTGTCTTGTCTTGTCATGTCATGTCATGTTATGTCATTTCATGTCTTGTCATGTCATGTCATTTCATGTCTTGTCTTGTCAAGTCCTCTCTTGTCTTGTCTTGTCTTGTCATGTCATGTCATGTCATGTCATGTCTTGTCTTGTCTTGTCATGTCATGTTATGTCTTGTCCTCTCTTGTCTTGTCTTGTCAAGTCCTCTCTTGTCCTGTCTTGTCTTGTCTTGTCTTGTCATGTCATGTTATGTCTTATCTTGTCTTGTCATGTCATGTCATGTTATGTCTAGTCTTGTCTTGTCTTGTCTTGTCTTATGTTGTCTTGTATTGTCATGTCTTGTCTTGTTTTGTCTTGTCTTGTCTTGTCTTGTCTTGTCTTGTCATGTCATGTCATGTCTTGTCATGTCATGTCATGTCTTGTCGTGTCAGGTCATGTCATGTCTTGTCTTGTCTTGTCTTGTCTTGTCTTGTCTTGTCTTGTCATGTCATGTCTTGTCTTGTCTTGTCTTGTCTTGTCTTGTCTTGTCTTGTCTTGTCTTGTCTTGTCTTGTCTTGTCTTGTCTTGTCTTGTCTTGTCTTGTCTTATGTTGTCTTGTCTTGTCTTGTCATGTCATTTCATGTCATGTCTTGTCATGTCATGTCATGTCATGTCTTGTCTTGTCTTGTCTTGTCATGTCATGTCTTGTCTTGTCTTGTCTTGTCTTGTCTTGTCTTGTCTTGTCTTGTCTTGTCTTGTCTTGTCTTGTCTTGTCTTATCTTCTCTTGTCTTGTCTTGTCATGTCCTCTCTTGTCCTGTCTTGTCTTGTCTTGTCTTGTCATGTCTTGTCTTGTCATGTCTTGTCTTGTCTTGTCTTGTCTTGTCTTGTCTTGTCTTGTCTTGTCTTGTCTTGTCTTGTCTTGTCTTGTCTTGTCTTGTCTTGTCTTGTCTTGTCTTGTCTTGTCATGTCTTGTCTTGTCTTGTCTTGTCTTGTCTTGTCTTGTCTTGTCTTGTCTTGTCTTGTCTTGTCTTATGTTGTCTTGTCTTGTCTTGTCTTGTCTTGTCTTGTCTTGTCTTGTCTTGTCTTGTCTTATGTTGTCTTGTCTTGTCTTGTCTTGTCTTGTCTTGTCTTGTCTTGTCTTGTCTTGTCTTGTCTTGTCTTGTCTTGTCTTGTCTTGTCTTGTCTTGTCTTGTCTTGTCTTGTCTTGTCTTGTCTTGTCTTGTCTTGTCTTGTCTTGTCTTGTCTTGTCTTGTCTTGTCTTGTCTTGTCATGTCTTGTCTTGTCTTGTCTTGTCTTGTCTTGTCTTGTCTTGTCTTGTCTTGTCTTGTCTTGTCTTGTCTTGTCTTGTCTTGTCTTGTCTTGTCTTGTCTTGTCTTGTCTTGTCTTGTCTTGTCTTGTCTTGTTTTGTCTTATGGTGTCTTGTCTTGTCATGTCCTCTCTTGTCCTGTGTTGTCTTGTCTTGTCTTGTCATGTCATGTCATGTCATGTCATGTCATGTCATGTCATGTTATGTCTTATCTTATCTTGTCTTGTCTTGTCTTGTCTTGTCTTGTCTTGTCCTGTCTTGTCTTATCTTGTCTTGTCTTGTCCTGTCTTGTCTTGTCTTGTCTTGTCTTGTCTTGTCATGTCATGTCATGTCATGTTATGTCTTATCTTGTCTTGTCAAGTCATGTCATTTCATGTCAAGTCCTCTCTTGTCCTGTCTTGTCTTGTCTTGTCTTGTCTTGTCATGTCATGTCATTTCATGTCATGTCATTTCATGTCATGTCTTGTCATGTCATGTCATGTCTTGTCTTGTCTTGTCTTGTCTTGTCCTGTCTTGTTTTGTCTTATGGTGTCTTGTCTTGTCATGTCCTCTCTTGTCCTGTGTTGTCTTGTGTTATCTTGTCATGTCAAGTCATGTCCTGTCTTGTCATGTCTTGCCTTGTCTTATGTTGTCTTGTCATGTCTTGTTTTGTCTTGTCTTGTTTTGTCTTGTCTTGTCTTTTCTTTTCTTTTCAAGTCATGTCATTTCATGTCTTGTCTTGTCATGTCATGTCATGTTATGTCTTATCTTGTCTTGTCTTGTCTTGTCTTGTCTTGTTTTGTCTTGTCCTGTCTTGTCTTGTCTTGTCTTGTCTTGTCTTGTCTTGTCTTGTCTTGTCTTGTCTTGTCTTGTCTTGTCCTGTCTTGTCTTGTCTTGTCTTGTCTTATGTTGTCTTGTCTTGTCCTGTCTTGTCTTGTCTTGTCTTGTCCTGTCTTGTCTTGTCTTTTCTTTTCAAGTCATGTCATTTCATGTCTTGTGTTGTCTTGTCATTTCATGTCTTGTCTTGTCTTGTCTTTTCTTTTCAAGTCATGTCATATCATGTCTTGTCTTGTCATGTCATGTCAAGACATTTCATTTCATGTCTTATCTTGTCTTGTCTTGTCTTGTCATGTCATTTCATGTCATGTCATTTCATGTCATGTCGTGTCATGTCATGTCTTGTCTTGTCTTGTCTTGTCTTGTCTTGTCATGTCATGTCATGTCGTGTCAGGTCATGTCATATCTTGTCTTGTCTTGTCTTGTCTTGTCTTGTCTTGCCTTGTCTTATGTTGTCTTGTCTTGTCATGTCTTGTTTTGTCTTGTCTTGTTTTGTCTTGTCTTTTCTTTTCTTTTCAAGTCATGTCACTTCATGTCTTGTCTTGTCCTGTCCTGTCTTGTCTTGTCTTGTCTTGTCTTGTCTTGTCTTGTCTTGTCTTGTCTTGTCTTGTCTTGTCTTTTCAAGTCATGTCCTTTCATGTCTTGTCTTGTCATGTCATGTCATGTCATGTCATGTCTTGTCTTGTCTTGTCTTGTCTTGTCTTGTCTTGTCATGTCATGTCTTGTCATGTCATGTCATGTCTTGTCTTGTCTTGTCTTGTCTTGTCTTGTCTTGTCTTGTCTTGTCTTGTCTTGTCTTGTCTTGTCTTGTCTTGTCTTGTCTTGTCTTGTCTTGTCTTGTCTTGTCTTGTCTTGTCATGTCTTGTCTTGTCTTGTCTTGTCTTGTCTTGTCTTGTCTTGTCTTGTCTTGTCTTGTCTTGTCTTGTCTTGTCTTGTCTTGTCTTGTCTTGTCTTGTCTTGTCTTGTCTTGTCTTGTCTTGTCTTGTCTTGTCTTGTCTTGTCTTGTCTTGTCTTGTCTTGTCATGTCTTGTCTTGTCTTGTCTTGTCTTGTCTTGTCTTGTCTTGTCTTGTCTTGTCTTGTCTTGTCTTGTCTTGTCTTGTCTTGTCTTGTCTTGTCTTGTCTTGTCATGTCTTGTCTTGTCTTGTCTTGTCTTGTCTTGTCTTGTCTTGTCTTATCTTGTCTTGTCTTGTCATGTCCTCTCTTGTCCTGTCTTGTCTTGTCTTGTCTTGTCATGTCATGTCATGTCATGTCATGTCATGTCATGTCATGTCATGTCTTGTCTTGTCTTGTCTTGTCTTGTCTTGTCTTGTCTTGTCTTGTCATGTCTTGTCATGTCATGTCTTGTCTTGTCTTGTCTTGTCTTGTCTTGTCATGTCATGTCATGTCTTGTCATGTCATGTCATGTCTTGTCTTGTCTTGTCTTGTCTTGTCTTGTCTTGTCTTGTCTTGTCTTGTCTTGTCTTGTCTTGTCTTGTCTTGTCTTGTCTTGTCTTGTCTTGTCTTGTCTTGTCTTGTCTTGTCTTGTCTTGTCTTGTCTTGTCTTGTCTTGTCTTGTCTTGTCTTGTCTTGTCTTGTCTTGTCTTGTCTTGTCTTGTCTTGTCTTGTCTTGTCTTGTCTTGTCTTGTCTTGTCTTGTCTTGTCTTGTCTTGTCTTGTCTTGTCTTGTCTTGTCTTGTCTTGTCTTGTCTTGTCTTGTCTTGTCTTGTCTTGTCTTGTCTTGTCTTGTCATGTCTTGTCTTGTCTTGTCTTGTCTTGTCTTGTCTTGTCTTGTCTTGTCTTGTCTTGTCTTGTCTTGTCTTGTCTTGTCTTGTCTTGTCTTGTCTTGTCTTGTCTTGTCTTGTCTTGTCTTGTCTTGTCTTGTCTTGTCTTGTCTTATGGTGTCTTGTCTTGTCATGTCCTCTCTTGTCCTGTCTTGTCTTGTCTTGTCTTGTCATGTCATGTCATGTCATGTCATGTCATGTCATGTCATGTTATGTCTTATCTTGTCTTGTCTTGTCTTGTCTTGTCTTGTCTTGTCTTGTCCTGTCTTGTCTTATCTTGTCTTGTCTTGTCCTGTCTTGTCTTGTCTTGTCTTGTCTTGTCTTGTCATGTCATGTCATGTCATGTTATGTCTTATCTTGTCTTGTCAAGTCATGTCATTTCATGTCAAGTCCTCTCTTGTCCTGTCTTGTCTTGTCTTGTCTTGTCTTGTCATGTCATGTCATTTCATGTCATGTCATTTCATGTCATGTCGTGTCATGTCATGTCATGTCTTGTCTTGTCTTGTCTTGTCTTGTCCTGTCTTGTTTTGTCTTATGGTGTCTTGTCTTGTCATGTCCTCTCTTGTCCTGTGTTGTCTTGTGTTATCTTGTCATGTCAAGTCATGTCCTGTCTTGTCATGTCTTGCCTTGTCTTATGTTGTCTTGTCATGTCTTGTTTTGTCTTGTCTTGTTTTGTCTTGTCTTGTCTTTTCTTTTCTTTTCAAGTCATGTCATTTCATGTCTTGTCTTGTCATGTCATGTCATGTTATGTCTTATCTTGTCTTGTCTTGTCTTGTCTTGTCTTGTCTTGTCTTGTCCTGTCTTGTCTTGTCTTGTCTTGTCTTGTCTTGTCTTGTCTTGTCTTGTCTTGTCTTGTCTTGTCTTGTCTTGTCTTGTCTTGTCTTGTCTTGTCTTGTCTTATGTTGTCTTGTCTTGTCATGTCTTGTCTTGTCTTGTCTTGTCTTGTCTTGTCTTGTCTTGTCTTTTCAAGTCATGTCATTTCATGTCTTGTCTTGTCCTGTCTTGTCTTGTCTTGTCTTGTCTTGTCTTGTCTTTTCTTTTCAAGTCATGTCTTGTCTTGTCGTGTCTTTTCAAGTCATGTCATGTCATGTCATGTTATGTCTTATCTTGTCTTGTCTTGTCTTGTCATGTCATGTCATGTCATGTCATTTCATGTCTTGTCTTGTCATGTCATGTCTTGTCTTGTCTTGTCTTGTCTTGTCTTGTCATGTCATGTCATGTCTTGTCAGGTCATGTCATATCTTGTCTTGTCTTGTCTTGTCCTGTCTTGTCTTGTCTTGTCTTGTCTTATGTTGTCTTGTCTTGTCATGTCTTGTTTTGTCTTGTCTTGTTTTGTCTTGTCTTTTCTTTTCTTTTCAAGTCATGTCACTTCATGTCTTGTCTTGTCCTGTCCTGTCTTGTCTTGTCTTGTCTTGTCTTGTCTTGTCTTGTCTTGTCTTGTCTTGTCTTGTCTTGTCTTTTCAAGTCATGTCCTTTCATGTCTTGTCTTGTCATGTCATGTCATGTCATGTTATGTCTTATCTTGTCTTGTCTTGTCTTGTCTTATCTTGTCTTATCTTGTCCTGTCTTGTCTTGTCTTGTCTTTTCAAGTCATGTCATTTCATGTCTTGTCTTGTCTTGTCATGTCATGTCATGTCATGTTATGTCTTATCTTGTCTTGTCTTGTCTTGTCTTGTCTTGTCTTGTCTTGTCTTGTCTTGTCAAGTCATGTCATTTCATGTCTTGTCTTGTCATGTCATGTCATGTCATGTCTTGTCTTGTCTTGTCTTGTCTTGTCTTGTCTTGTCTTGTCTTGTCTTGTCTTGTCTTGTCTTGTCTTGTCTTGTCTTGTCTTGTCTTGTCTTGTCTTGTCTTGTCTTGTCTTGTCCTGTCTTGTCTTGTCTTGCCTTGTCTTATGTTGTCTTGTCTTGTCATGTCTTGTTTTGTCTTGTCTTGTTTTGTCTTGTCTTGTCTTTTCTTTTCAAGTCATGTCACTTCATGTCTTGTCTTGTCCTGTCCTGTCTTGTCTTGTTTTGTCTTGTCTTTTCTTTTCTTTTCAAGTCATGTCTTGTCTTGTCGTGTCTTTTCAAGTCATGTCATGTCATGTCATGTTATGTCTTATCTTGTCTTGTCTTGTCTTGTCATGTCATTTCATGTCATGTCATTTCATGTCATGTCGTGTCATGTCATGTCTTGTCTTGTCTTGTCTTGTCTTGTCTTGTCATGTCATGTCATGTCGTGTCAGGTCATGTCATATCTTGTCTTGTCTTGTCTTGTCCTGTCTTGTCTTGTCTTGCCTTGTCTTATGTTGTCTTGTCTTGTCATGTCTTGTTTTGTCTTGTCTTGTTTTGTCTTGTCTTTTCTTTTCTTTTCAAGTCATGTCACTTCATGTCTTGTCTTGTCCTGTTCTGTCTTGTCTTGTCCTGTCTTGTCTTTTCTTGTCTTGTCTTGTCCTGTCTTGTCTTGTCGTGTCTTTTCAAGTCATGTCCTTTCATGTCTTGTCTTGTCATGTCATGTCATGTCATGTTATGTCTTACCTTGTCTTGTCTTGTCTTGTCTTATCTTGTCTTATCTTGTCCTGTCTTGTCTTGTCTTGTCTTTTCAAGTCATGTCATTTCATGTCTTGTCTTGTCTTGTCATGTCATGTCATGTCATGTTATGTCTTATCTTGTCTTGTCTTGTCTTGTCTTGTCTTGTCTTGTCTTGTCTCGTCTTGTCTTGTCTTGTCATGTCATGTCATGTCATGTCTTGTCATGTCATGTCACTTCATGTCATGTCATGTCATTTCATGTCATGTCATGTCATGTCATGTCATGTCATGTCTTGTCTTGTCTTGTCTTGTCTTGTCTTGTCTTGTCTTGTCTTGTCTTGTCTTGTCTTGTCATGTCCTCTCTTGTCCTGTCTAGTCTTGTGTTGTCTTGTCATGTCATGTCATGTTATGTCTTATCTTGTCTTGTCTTGTCACGTCATGTCATTTCATGTCATGTCATGTCATGTCATTGCATGTCTTGTCTTGTCAAGTCCTCTCTTGTCCTGTCTTGTCTTGTCTTGTCTTGTCATGTCATGTCATGTCATGTCATGTCATGTCATTTCATGTCTTGTCTTGTCTTGTCTTGTCTTGTCTTGTCTTGTCTTGTCTTGTCATGTCATGTTATGTCTTATCTTGTCTTGTCATGTCATGTCATGTCATGTTATGTCTTATCTTGTCTTGTCTTGTCTTGTCTTGTCTTGTCAAGTCATGTCATTTCATGTCATGTCATGTCATGTCATTTCAGGTCTTGTCTTGTCTTGTCTTGTCTTGTCTTGTCTTGTCTTGTCTTGTCTTGTCTTGTCATGTCATGTCTTGTCTTGTCATGTCATGTCATGTCATGTCTTGTCTTGTCATGTCATGTCATGTCATGTCATGTCATGTCTTGTCTTGTCTTGTCTTGTCATGTCATGTCTTGTCTTGTCTTGTCTTGTCTTGTCTTGTCTTGTCTTGTCTTGTCTTGTCTTGTCTTGTCTTGTCTTATGTTGTCTTGTCTTGTCTTGTCTTGTCATGTCCTGTCTTGTCTTGTCTTGTCTTGTCTTGTCTTGTCATGTCTTGTCTTGTCATGTCATGTCTTGTCTTGTCTTGTCTTGTCTTGTCTTGTCTTGTCTTGTCTTGTCTTGTCTTGTCTTGTCTTGTCTTGTCTTGTCTTGTCTTGTCTTGTCTTGTCTTGTCATGTCTTGTCTTGTCTTGTCTTGTCTTGTCTTGTCTTGTCTTGTCTTGTCTTATGTTGTCTTGTCTTGTCTTGTCTTGTCTTGTCTTGTCTTGTCTTGTCTTGTCTTGTCTTGTCTTGTCTTGTCTTGTCTTGTCTTGTCTTGTCTTATCTTGTCTTGTCTTGTCTTGTCTTGTCTTGTCTTGTCTTGTCTTGTCTTGTCTTGTCTTGTCTTGTCTTGTCTTGTCTTGTCTTGTCTTGTCTTATGTTGTCTTGTCTTATGTTGTCTTGTATTGTCATGTCTTGTCTTGTCTTGTCTTGTCTTGTCTTGTCTTGTCTTGTCTTGTCTTGTCTTGTCTTGTCTTGTCTTGTCTTGTCTTGTCTTGTCTTGTCTTGTCTTGTCTTGTCTTGTCTTGTCTTGTCTTGTCTTGTCTTGTCTTGTCTTGTCTTGTCTTGTCTTGTCTTGTCTTATGTTGTCTTGTCTTATGTTGTCTTGTCTTATGTTGTCTTGTATTGTCTTGTCTTGTCTTGTCTTGTCTTGTCTTGTCTTGTCTTGTCTTGTCTTGTCTTATGTTGTCTTGTCTTGTCTTGTCTTGTCATGTCTTGTCTTGTCTTGTCTTGTCTTGTCTTGTCTTGTCTTGTCTTGTCTTGTCTTGTCTTGTCTTGTCTTGTCTTGTCTTGTCTTGTCTTGTCATGTCATGTCATGTCATGTCATTTCATGTCTTGTCTTGTCAAGTCCTCTCTTGTCTTGTCTTGTCTTGTCTTGTCTTGTCTTGTCATGTCATGTCATGTCATGTTATGTCTTATCTTGTCTTGTCATGTCATGTCATTTCATGTCTTGTCTTGTCAAGTCCTCTCTTGTCCTGTCTTGTCTTGTCAAGTCATGTCATTTCATGTCTTATCTTGTCATGTCATGTTATGTCTAGTCTTGTCTTGTCTTGTCTTGTCTTGTCTTATGTTGTCTTGTATTGTCATGTCTTGTCTTGTTTTGTCTTGTCATGTCATGACTTGTCTTGTCTTGTCTTGTCTTGTCTTGTCTTGTCTTGTCTTGTCTTGTCTTGTCTTGTCTTGTCTTGTCTTGTCTTGTCTTGTCTTGTCTTGTCTTGTCTTGTCTTGTCTTGTCTTGTCTTGTCTTGTCTTGTCTTGTCTTGTCTTGTCTTGTCTTGTCTTGTCTTGTCTTGTCTTGTCTTGTCTTGTCTTGTCTTGTCTTGTCTTGTCTTGTCTTGTCTTGTCTTGTCTTGTCTTGTCTTGTCTTGTCTTGTCTTGTCTTGTCTTGTCTTGTCTTGTCTTGTCTTGTCTTGTCTTGTCTTGTCTTGTCTTGTCTTGTCTTGTCTTGTCTTGTCTTGTCTTGTCTTATGTTGTCTTGTCTTATGTTGTCTTGTCTTGTCTTATGTTGTCTTGTCTTATGTTGTCTTGTATTGTCTTGTCTTGTCTTGTCTTGTCTTATGTTGTCTTGTCTTGTCTTGTCTTGTCTTGTATTGTCATGTCTTGTCTTGTTTTGTCTTGTCTTGTCATGTCATGTCATGTCATGTCATTTCATGTCTTGTCTTGTCAAGTCCTCTCTTGTCCTGTCTTGTCTTGTCTTATCTTGTCATGTCATGTCATGTCATGTCATGTTATGTCTTATCTTGTCTTGTCATGTCATGTCATTTCATGTCTTGTCTTGTCAAGTCCTCTCTTGTCCTGTCTTGTCTTGTCAAGTCATGTCATTTCATGTCTTATCTTGTCATGTCATGTCATGTCTTGTCTTGTCTTGTCTTGTCTTGTGTTGTCTTGTCTTGTCATGTCTTGTCTTGTCTTGTCTTGTCATGTCATGTCTTGTCTTGTCTTGTCTTGTCTTGTCTTGTCTTGTCTTGTCTTGTCTTGTCTTGTCTTGTCTTGTCTTGTCTTGTCTTGTCTTGTCTTGTCTTGTCTTGTCTTGTCTTGTCTTGTCTTGTCTTGTCTTGTCTTGTCTTGTCTTGTCTTGTCTTGTCTTGTCTTGTCTTGTCTTGTCTTGTCTTGTCTTGTCTTGTCTTGTCTTGTCTTGTCTTGTCTTGTCTTGTCTTGTCTTATGTTGTCTTGTCTTATGTTGTCTTGTCTTGTCTTGTCTTGTCTTGTCTTATGTTGTCTTGTCTTGTCTTGTCTTGTCTTGTCTTGTCTTGTCTTATGTTGTCTTGTCTTGTCTTGTCTTGTCTTGTCTTATGTTGTCTTGTCTTATGTTGTCTTGTCTTGTCTTGTCTTGTCTTGTCTTGTCTTGTCTTGTCATGTCATGTCATTTCATGTCTTGTCTTGTCAAGTCCTCTCTTGTCCTGTCTTGTCTTGTCTTATCTTGTCATGTCATGTCATGTCATGTCATGTTATGTCTTATCTTGTCTTGTCATGTCATGTCATTTCATGTCTTGTCTTGTCAAGTCCTCTCTTGTCTTGTCTTGTCTTGTCAAGTCATGTCATTTCATGTCTTATCTTGTCATGTCATGTTATGTCTAGTCTTGTCTTGTCTTGTCTTGTCTTGTCTTGTCTTATGTTGTCTTGTCTTATGTTGTCTTGTATTGTCATGTCTTGTCTTGTCTTGTCTTGTCATGTCATGTCTTGTCTTGTCTTGTCTTGTCTTGTCTTGTCTTGTCTTGTCTTGTCTTGTCTTGTCTTGTCTTGTCTTGTCTTGTCTTGTCTTGTCTTGTCTTGTCTTGTCTTGTCTTGTCTTGTCTTGTCTTGTCTTGTCTTGTCTTGTCTTGTCTTGTCTTGTCTTGTCTTGTCTTGTCTTGTCTTGTCTTGTCTTGTCTTGTCTTGTCTTGTCTTGTCTTGTCTTGTCTTGTCTTGTCTTGTCTTGTCTTGTCTTGTCTTGTCTTGTCTTGTCTTGTCTTGTCTTGTCTTGTCTTGTCTTGTCTTGTCTTGTCTTGTCTTGTCTTGTCTTGTCTTGTCTTATGTTGTCTTGTCTTGTCTTGTCTTGTCTTGTCTTGTCTTGTCTTGTCTTGTCTTGTCTTGTCTTGTCTTGTCTTATGTTGTCTTGTCTTATGTTGTCTTGTATTGTCATGTCTTGTCTTGTCTTGTCTTGTCATGTCATGTCTTGTCTTGTCTTGTCTTGTCTTGTCTTGTCTTGTCTTGTCTTGTCTTGTCTTGTCTTGTCTTGTCTTGTCTTGTCTTGTCATGTCATGTCATGTCATGTTATGTCTTGTCTTGTCTTGTCTTGTCTTGTCTTGTCTTGTCTTGTCATGTCTTCTCTTGTCCTGTCTAGTCTTGTCTTGTCTTGTCAAGTCATGTCATTTCATGTCTTGTCTTGTCAAGTCCTGTCTTGTCTTGTGTTGTCTTGTCCTGTCATGTCATGTTATGTCTTATCATGTCTTGTCATGTCATGTCATGTCATGTCATGTCATGTTATGTCTAGTCTTGTCTTGTCTTGTCTTGTCTTGTCTTGTCTTATGTTGTCTTGTCTTATGTTGTCTTGTCTTGTCTTGTCTTGTCTTGTCATGTCATGTCATGTCATTTCATGTCTTGTCTTGTCTTGTCTTGTCATGTCATGTCTTGTCTTGTCTTGTCTTGTCTTGTCTTGTCTTGTCTTGTCATGTCTTGTCTTGTCTTGTCTTGTCTTGTCTTGTCTTGTCATGTCATGTCATGTCATGTCATTTCATGTCTTGTCTTGTCATGTCTTGTCTTGTCTTGTCTTGTCTTGTCTTGTCTTGTCATGTCTTGTCTTGTCTTGTCTTGTCTTGTCTTGTCTTGTCATGTCATGTCATGTCATGTCATTTCTTGTCTTGTCTTGTCAAGTCCTCTCTTGTCCTGTCTTGTCTTGTCTTATCTTGTCATGTCATGTCATGTCATGTCTTGTCTTGTCTTGTCTTGTCTTGTCTTGTCTTGTCATGTCATGTCTTGTCATGTCATGTCATGTCTTGTCTTGTCTTGTCTTGTCTTGTCTTGTCTTGTCTTGTCTTGTCTTGTCTTGTCTTGTCTTGTCTTGTCTTGTCTTGTCTTGTCTTGTCTTGTCATGTCTTGTCTTGTCTTGTCTTATGTTGTCTTGTCTTGTCTTGTCTTGTCTTGTCTTGTCTTGTCTTGTCTTGTCTTGTCTTGTCTTGTCATGTCATGTCATGTTATGTCTTATCTTGTCTTGTCATGTCATGTCATTTCATGTCTTGTCTTGTCAAGTCCTCTCTTGTCTTGTCTTGTCTTGTCTTGTCAAGTCATGTCATTTCATGTCTTATCTTGTCATGTCATGTCATGTCATGTCATGTTATGTCTAGTCTTGTCTTGTCTTGTCTTGTCTTGTCTTGTCTTGTCTTGTCTTGTCTTATGTTGTCTTGTCTTATGTTGTCTTGTCTTGTCTTGTCATGTCATGTCTTGTCTTGTCTTGTCTTGTCTTGTCTTGTCTTGTCTTGTCTTGTCTTGTCTTGTCTTGTCTTGTCTTGTCTTGTCTTGTCTTGTCTTGTCTTGTCTTGTCTTGTCTTGTCTTGTCTTGTCTTGTCTTGTCTTGTCTTGTCTTGTCTTGTCTTGTCTTGTCTTGTCTTGTCTTGTCTTGTCTTGTCTTGTCTTGTCATGTCTTGTCTTGTCTTGTCTTGTCTTGTCTTGTCTTGTCATGTCATGTCATGTCATGTCATGTCTTGTCATGTCATGTCATTTCATGTCTTGTCTTGTCAAGTCCTCTCTTGTCTTGTCTTGTCTTGTCATGTCATGTCATGTCTTATCTTGTCTTGTCATGTCATGTCATGTCTTGTCTTGTCTTGTCTTGTCTTGTCTTGTCTTGTCTTATGTTGTCTTGTCTTGTCATGTCTTGTCTTGTCTTGTCTTGTCTTGTCTTGTCTTGTCTTGTCTTGTCTTGTCTTGTCTTGTCTTGTCTTGTCTTGTCTTGTCTTGTCTTGTCTTGTCTTGTCTTGTCTTGTCTTGTCTTGTCTTGTCTTGTCTTGTCTTGTCATTTCATGTCATGTCATGTCATGTCATGTCATGTCATGTCATGTCATGTCTTGTCTTGTCTTGTCTTGTCATGTCATGTCTTGTCTTGTCTTGTCTTGTCTTGTCTTGTCTTGTCTTGTCTTGTCTTGTCTTGTCTTGTCTTGTCTTGTCTTGTCTTGTCTTGTCTTGTCTTGTCTTGTCTTGTCTTGTCTTGTCTTGTCTTGTCTTGTCTTGTCTTGTCTTGTCTTGTCTTGTCTTGTCTTGTCTTGTCTTGTCATGTCATGTCTTGTCTTGTCTTGTCTTGTCTTGTCTTGTCTTATGTTGTCTTGTCTTGTCTTGTCTTGTCATGTCTTGTCTTGTCTTGTCTTGTCTTGTCTTGTCTTGTCTTGTCTTGTCTTGTCTTGTCTTGTCTTGTCTTGTCTTGTCTTGTCTTGTCTTGTCTTGTCATGTCATGTCATGTCATGTCATGTCATGTCATGTCATGTCATGTCATGTCTTGTCTTGTCTTGTCTTGTCATGTCATGTCTTGTCTTGTCTTGTCTTGTCTTGTCTTGTCTTGTCTTGTCTTGTCTTGTCATGTCATGTCATGTCTTATCTTGTCTTGTCATGTCATGTCATGTCTTGTCTTATCTTGTCTTGTCTTGTCTTGTCTTGTCTTATGTTGTCTTGTCTTGTCATGTCTTGTCTTGTCTTGTCTTGTCTTGTCTTGTCTTGTCTTGTCTTGTCTTGTCTTGTCTTGTCTTGTCTTGTCTTGTCTTGTCTTGTCTTGTCTTGTCTTGTCTTGTCTTGTCTTGTCTTGTCTTGTCTTGTCTTGTCTTGTCTTGTCTTGTCTTGTCTTGTCTTGTCTTGTCTTGTCTTGTCTTGTCTTGTCTTGTCTTGTCTTGTCTTGTCTTGTCTTGTCTTGTCTTGTCTTGTCTTGTCTTGTCTTGTCTTGTCTTGTCTTGTCTTGTCTTGTCATGTCATGTCTTGTCCTGTCTTGTCTTGTCTTGTCTTGTCATGTCATGTCATGTCATGTTATGTCTTATCTTGTCTTGTCATGTCATGTCATGTCATGTCTTGTCTTGTCTTGTCTTGTCTTGTCTTTTCTTGTCAAGTCATGTCATTTCATGTCTAGTCTTGTCTTGTCATGTCATGTTATGTCTTGTCTTGTCTTGTCTTGTCTTGTCTTGTCTTGTCTTGTCTTGTCTTGTCTTGTCTTGTCTTGTCTTGTCTTATGTTGTCTTGTCTTGTCTTGTCTTGTCATGTCCTCTCTTGTCTTGTCTTGTCTTGTCTTGTCTTGTCATGTCATGTCATGTCATGTTATGTCTTATCTTGTCTTGTCATGTCATGTCATTTCATGTCTTGTCTTGTCAAGTCCTCTCTTGTCTTGTCTTGTCTTGTCTTGTCATGTCATTTCACGTCTTATCTTGTCATGTCATGTCATGTCATGACTTGTCATGTCAGGTCATGTCTTGTCTTGTCTTATGTTGTCTTGTCTTGTCATGTCTTGTCTTGTCTTGTCTTGTCATGTCATGTCTTGTCTTGTCTTGTCTTGTCTTGTCTTGTCTTGTCTTGTCTTGTCTTGTCTTGTCTTGTCTTGTCTTGTCTTGTCTTGTCTTGTCTTGTCTTGTCTTGTCTTGTCTTGTCTTGTCTTGTCTTATGTTGTCTTGTCTTGTCTTGTCTTGTCTTGTCTTGTCTTGTCTTGTCTTGTCTTGTCTTGTATTGTCATGTCTTGTCATGTTATGTCTTATCTTGTCTTGTAATGTCATGTCATTTCATGTCTTGTCTTGTCAAGTCCTCTCTTGTCCTGTCTTGTCTTGTCTTGTCAAGTCATGTCATTTCATGTCTTATCTTGTCTTATGTTGTCTTGTCTTATGTTGTCTTGTATTGTCATGTCTTGTCTTGTTTTGTCTTGTCTTGTCTTGTCTTGTCTTGTCTTATCTTGTCTTGTCTTGTCTTGTCTTGTCTTGTCTTGTCTTGTCTTGTCTTGTCTTGTCTTGTCTTGTCTTGTCTTGTCTTGTCTTGTCTTGTCTTGTCTTGTCTTGTCTTGTCTTGTCTTGTCTTGTCTTGTCTTGTCTTGTCTTGTCTTGTCTTGTCTTGTCTTGTCTTGTCTTGTCTTGTCTTGTCTTGTCTTGTCTTGTCTTGTCTTGTCTTGTCTTGTCTTGTCTTGTCTTGTCTTGTCTTGTCTTATGTTGTCTTGTCTTGTCTTGTCTTGTCATGTCCTCTCTTGTCTTGTCTTGTCTTGTCTTGTCTTGTATTGTCATGTCTTGTCATGTTATGTCTTATCTTGTCTTGTCATGTTATGTCTTATCTTGTCTTGTCATGTCATGTCATTTCATGTCTTGTCTTGTCAAGTCCTCTCTTGTCCTGTCTTGTCTTGTCTTGTCAAGTCATGTCATTTCATGTCTTATCTTGTCATGTCATGTCATGTCATGTCATGTCTTGTCTTGTCATGTCTTGTCTTGTCTTGTCTTGTCTTGTCTTGTCTTGTCTTGTCTTGTCTTGTCTTGTCTTGTCTTGTCTTGTCTTGTCTTGTCTTGTCTTGTCTTGTCTTGTCTTGTCTTGTCTTGTCTTGTCTTGTCTTGTCTTGTCTTGTCTTGTCTTGTCTTGTCTTGTCTTGTCTTGTCTTGTCTTGTCTTGTCTTGTCTTGTCTTGTCTTGTCTTGTCTTGTCTTGTCTTGTCTTGTCTTGTCTTGTCTTGTCTTGTCTTGTCTTGTCTTGTCTTGTCTTGTCTTGTCTTGTCTTGTCTTGTCTTGTCTTGTCATGTCATGTCATGTCATGTTATGTCTTATCTTGTCTTGTCTTGTCTTGTCTTGTCTTGTCTTGTCTTGTCTTGTCTTGTCATGTCTTGTCTTGTCTTGTCTTGTCTTGTCTTGTCATGTCATGTCATGTCATGTCTTGTCTTGTCTTGTCATTTCATGTCATGTCATGTCATTTCATGTCTTGTCTTGTCAAGTCCTCTCTTGTCCTGTCTTGTCTTGTCTTGTCAAGTCATGTCATTTCATGTCTTATCTTGTCATGTCATGTCATGTCATGTTATGTCTAGTCTTGTCTTGTCTTGTCTTATGTTGTCTTGTCTTGTCATGTCTTGTCTTGTCTTGTCTTGTCATGTCATGTCTTGTCTTGTCTTGTCTTGTCTTGTCTTGTCTTGTCTTGTCTTGTCTTGTCTTGTCTTGTCTTGTCTTGTCTTGTCTTGTCTTGTCTTGTCTTGTCTTGTCTTGTCTTGTCTTGTCTTGTCTTGTCTTGTCTTGTCTTGTCTTGTCTTGTCTTGTCTTGTCTTGTCTTGTCTTGTCTTGTCTTGTCTTGTCTTGTCTTGTCTTGTCTTGTCTTGTCTTGTCTTGTCTTGTCTTGTCTTGTCTTGTCTTGTCTTGTCTTGTCTTGTCATGTCATGTCATGTCATGTTATGTCTTATCTTGTCTTGTCTTGTCTTGTCTTGTCTTGTCATGTCATGTCTTGTCTTGTCTTGTCTTGTCATGTCTTGTCTTGTCTTGTCTTGTCTTGTCTTGTCTTGTCTTGTCTTGTCTTGTCTTGTCTTGTCTTGTCTTGTCTTGTCTTGTCATGTCATGTCATGTCATGTCTTATCTTGTCTTGTCTTGTCTTGTCTTGTCTTGTCATGTCATGTCTTGTCTTGTCTTGTCTTGTCATGTCTTGTCTTGTCTTGTCTTGTCTTGTCATGTCATGTCTTGTCTTGTCTTGTCTTGTCTTGTCTTGTCTTGTCTTGTCTTGTCTTGTCTTGTCTTGTCTTGTCTTGTCTTGTCTTGTCTTGTCTTGTCTTGTCTTGTCTTGTCTTGTCTTGTCTTGTCTTGTCTTGTCTTGTCTTGTCTTATCTTGTCTTGTCTTGTCTTGTCTTGTCTTGTCTTGTCTTGTCTTGTCTTGTCTTGTCTTGTCTTGTCTTGTCTTGTCTTGTCTTGTCTTGTCTTGTCTTGTCTTGTCTTGTCTTGTCTTGTCTTGTCTTGTCTTGTCTTGTCTTGTCTTGTCTTGTCTTGTCATGTCATGTCATGTCATGTCATGTCTTGTCTTGTCTTGTCTTGTCTTGTCTTGTCTTGTCATGTCATGTCTTGTCTTGTCTTGTCTTGTCATGTCATGTCATGTCATGTTATGTCTTATCTTGTCTTGTCTTGTCTTGTCTTGTCTTGTCTTGTCTTGTCAAGTCATGTCTTGTCTTGTCTTGTCTTGTCATGTCATGTCATGTCATGTTATGTCTTATCTTGTCTTGTCTTGTCTTGTCTTGTCTTGTCTTGTCTTGTCTTGTCTTGTCTTGTCTTGTCTTGTCTTGTCTTGTCTTGTCATGTCATTTCATGTCTTGTCTTGTCATTTCTTGTCTTGTCTTGTCATGTCATGTCTTGTCTTGTCTTGTCTTGTCTTGTCTTGTCTTGTCTTGTCTTGTCTTGTCATGTCCTGTCTTGTCTTGTTTTGTCTTGTCTTGTCATGTCATGTCATGTCATGTTATGTCATATCTTGTCTTGTCTTGTCAAGTCATGTCATTTCATGTCATGTCATGTCAAGTCATGTCTTGTCTTGTCAAGTCCTCTCTTGTCCTGTCTTGTCTTGTTTTGTCTTGTCTTGTCATGTCATGTCTTTTCTTGTCTTATCTTGTCTTGTCATGTCATGTCATGTCATGTTATGTCTTGTCTTGTCTTGTCTTGTCTTGTCTTGTCTTGTCTTGTCTTGTCTTGTCTTGTCTTGTCTTGTCTTGTCTTGTCTTGTCTTGTCTTGTCATGTCATGTCATTTCATGTCTTGTCTTGTCATGTCATGTCATGTCATGTTATGTCTTATCTTGTCTTGTCTTGTCTTGTCTTGTCTTGTCTTGTCTTGTCTTGTCTTGTCTTGTCTTGTCTTGTCTTGTCATGTCATGTCTTGTCTTGTCTTGTCATGTCATGTCATGTCTTGTCTTGTCTTGTCTTGTCATGTCATGTCATGTCTTGTCTTGTCTTGTCTTGTCTTGTCTTGTCTTGTCTTGTCTTGTCTTGTCATGTTCTCTCTTGTCCTGTCTAGTCTTGTGTTGTCTTGTCATGTCATGTCATGTCATGTTATGTCTTATCTTGTCTTGTCTTGTCAAGTCATGTCATTTCATGTCATGTCATGTCATTCCATGTCTTGTCTTGTCATGTCGTCTCTTGTCCTGTCTTGTCTTGTCTTGCCTTGTCTTGTCATGTCATGTTAAGTCTTATCTTGTCATGTCATGTCATGTCATGTCATGTTATGTCTTATCTTGTCTTGTCTTGTCTTGTGTTGTCTTGTTTTGTCATGTCATGTCATGTCATGTCTTGTCTTGTCTTGTCTTGTCTTGTCTTGTCTTGTCTTGTCTTGTCTTGTCTTGTCTTGTCATGTCATTTCATGTCTTGTCTTGTCTTGTCATGTCTTGTCTTGTCTTGTCTTATGTTGTCTTGTCTTGTCTTGTCATGTCTTGTCTTGTCTTGTCTTGTCTTGTCTTGTCTTGTCATGTCATGTCATGTCATTTCATGTCTTGTCATGTCATGTCATTTCATGTCTTGTCTTGTCTTGTCTTGTCTTGTCTTGTCTTGTCTTGTCATGTCATGTCATGTCTTATCTTGTCTTGTCATGTCATGTCTTGTCTTGTCTTGTCTTGTCTTGTCTTGTCTTGTCTTGTCTTATGTTGTCTTGTCTTGTCATGTCTTGTCTTGTCTTGTCTTGTCTTGTCTTGTCTTGTCTTGTCTTGTCTTGTCTTGTCTTGTCTTGTCTTGTCTTGTCTTGTCTTGTCTTGTCTTGTCTTGTCTTGTCTTGTCTTGTCTTGTCTTGTCTTGTCTTGTCTTGTCTTGTCTTGTCATTTCATGTCTTGTCATGTCATGTCATGTCATGTCATGTCATGTCTTGTCTTGTCTTGTCTTGTCTTGTCATGTCATGTCTTGTCTTGTCTTGTCTTGTCTTGTCTTGTCTTGTCTTGTCTTGTCTTGTCTTGTCTTGTCTTGTCTTGTCTTGTCTTGTCTTGTCTTGTCTTGTCTTGTCTTGTCTTGTCTTGTCTTGTCTTGTCTTGTCTTGTCTTGTCTTGTCTTGTCTTGTCTTGTCTTGTCTTGTCTTGTCTTGTCTTGTCATGTCATGTCTTGTCTTGTCTTGTCTTGTCTTGTCTTGTCTTATGTTGTCTTGTCTTGTCTTGTCTTGTCTTGTCTTGTCTTGTCTTGTCTTGTCTTGTCTTGTCTTGTCTTGTCTTGTCTTGTCTTGTCTTGTCTTGTCTTGTCTTGTCTTGTCTTGTCTTGTCATGTCTTCTCTTGTCTTGTCTTGTCTTGTCTTGTCTTGTCATGTCATGTCATGTCATGTTATGTCTTGTCTTGTCTTGTCTTGTCTTGTCTTGTCTTGTCTTGTCTTGTCTTGTCTTGTCTTGTCTTGTCCTGTCAAGTCATGTCATTTCATGTCTATTCTTGTCATGCCATGTCATGTTATGTCTTATCTTGTCTTGTCTTGTCTTGTCTTGTCTTGTCTTGTCTTGTCTTGTCTTGTCTTGTCTTGTCTTGTCTTGTCTTGTCTTGTCTTATGTTGTCTTGTCTTGTCTTGTCTTGTCACTTCCTCTCTTGTCCTGTCTTGTCTTGTCTTATCTTGTCATGTCATGTCATGTCATGTTATGTCTTATCTTGTCTTGTCATGTCATGTCATTTCATGTCTTGTCTTGTCAAGTCCTCTCTTGTCCTGTCTTGTCTTGTCTTGTCAAGTCATGTCATTTCATGTCTTATCTTGTCATGTCATGTCATGTCATGTTATGTCTAGTCTTGTCTTGTCTTGTCTTATGTTGTCTTGTATTGTCATGTCTTGTCTTGTTTTGTCTTGTCATGTCATGACTTGTCTTGTCTTGTCTTGTCTTGTCTTGTCTTGTCTTGTCTTGTCTTGTCTTGTCTTGTCTTGTCTTGTCTTGTCTTGTCTTGTCTTGTCTTGTCTTGTCTTGTCTTGTCTTGTCTTGTCTTGTCTTGTCTTATGTTGTCTTGTCTTGTCGTGTCTTGTCATGTCCTCTCTTGTCCTGTCTAGTCTTGTGTTGTCTTGTATTGTCATGTCTTGTCATGTTATGTCTTATCTTGTCTTGTAATGTCATGTCATTTCATGTCTTGTCTTGTCAAGTCCTCTCTTGTCCTGTCTTGTCTTGTCTTGTCAAGTCATGTCATTTCATGTCTTATCTTGTCTTATGTTGTCTTGTCTTATGTTGTCTTGTCTTGTCTTGTCTTGTCTTGTCTTGTCTTGTCTTGTCTTGTCTTGTCTTGTCTTATGTTGTCTTGTCTTGTCTTGTCTTGTCTTGTCTTGTCTTGTCTTGTCTTGTCTTGTCTTGTCTTGTCTTGTCTTGTCTTGTCTTGTCTTGTCTTGTCTTGTCTTGTCTTGTCTTGTCTTGTCTTGTCTTGTCTTGTCTTGTCTTGTCTTGTCTTGTCTTGTCTTGTCTTGTCTTGTCTTGTCTTGTCTTATGTTGTCTTGTCTTGTCGTGTCTTGTCATGTCCTCTCTTGTCCTGTCTTGTCTTGTCTTGTCTTGTCTTGTCTTATCTTGTCATGTCCTCTCCTGTCCTGTCTTGTCTTGTCTTGTCTTGTCTTGTCTTGTCTTGTCATGTCATGTCATTTCATGTCTTGTCTTGTCAAGTCCTCTCTTGTCCTGTCTTGTCTTGTCTTGTCAAGTCATGTCATTTCATGTCTTATCTTGTCATGTCATGTCATGTCATGTCATGTCTTGTCTTGTCATGTCTTGTCTTGTCTTGTCTTGTCTTGTCTTGTCTTGTCTTGTCTTGTCTTGTCTTGTCTTGTCTTGTCTTGTCTTGTCTTGTCTTGTCTTGTCTTGTCTTGTCTTGTCTTGTCTTGTCTTGTCTTGTCTTGTCTTGTCTTGTCTTGTCTTGTCTTGTCTTGTCTTGTCTTGTCTTGTCTTGTCTTGTCTTGTCTTGTCTTGTCTTGTCTTGTCTTGTCTTGTCTTGTCTTGTCTTGTCTTGTCTTGTCTTGTCTTGTCTTGTCTTGTCTTGTCTTGTCTTGTCTTGTCTTGTCTTGTCTTGTCTTGTCTTGTCTTGTCTTGTCTTGTCTTGTCTTGTCTTGTCTTGTCTTGTCTTGTCTTGTCTTGTCTTGTCTTGTCTTGTCTTGTCTTGTCTTGTCTTGTCTTGTCTTGTCTTGTCTTGTCTTGTCTTGTCTTGTCTTGTCTTGTCTTGTCTTGTCTTGTCTTGTCTTGTCTTGTCTTGTCTTGTCTTGTCTTGTCTTGTCTTGTCTTGTCTTGTCTTGTCTTGTCTTGTCTTGTCT
>CM062648.1:503535-626224 GCA_031772095.1 Zeugodacus tau
TCATAACAGGTCATGTCATGTCTTGTCTTGTCTTGTCTTGTCTTGTCAAGTCATGTCATTTCATGCCATGTTATGTCTTATCATTTCTTGTCTTATCTTGTCTTGTCTTGTCTTGTCTTGTCTTGTCTTGTCTTTTCATAACAGGTCATGTCATGTCTTGTCTTGTCTTGTCTTGTCTTGTCTTGTCTTGTCTTGTCTTGTCTTGTCTTGTATTGTCTTGTCTTGTCTTGTCATTTCTTGCCTTGTCTTGTCATGTTATGTCTTATCTTGTCTTTTCATGTCTTGTCTTGTCTTGTCTTGTCTTGTCATGTCCTCTCTTGACCTGTCTTGTCTTGTCTTGTCTTGTCTTGTCTTGTCTTGTCTTGTCTTGTCTTGTCTTGTCATTTCATGCCTTGTCTTGTCATGTTATGTCTTATCTTGTCTTTTCATGTCTTGTCTTGTCTTGTCTTGTCTTGTCATGTCCTCTCTTGTCCTGTCTTGTCTTGTCTTATCTTGTCTTGTCTTGTCTTGTCTTGTCTTGTCTTGTCTTGTCTTGTCTTGTCTTGTCTTGTCTTGTCTTGTCTTGTCTTGTCTTGTCTTGTCTTGTCTTGTCTTGTCTTGTCTTGTCTTGTCTTGTCTTGTCTTGTCTTGTCTCGTGTTGTCTTGTCATGTCCTCTCTTGTCCTGTCTTGTCTTGTCTTGTCTTGTCTTTTCTTGTATTTTCTTGTCTTGTGTGTTCTTGTCTTGTCTTGTCTTGTCTTGTCTTGTCTTTTCTTGTCTTCTCTTGTCTTGTCATTTCATGTCATGTTATGTCTTATCATTTCTTGTCTTATCTTGTCTTGTCTTGTCTTTTCATAACAGGTCATGTCATGTCTTGTCTTGTCTTGTCTTGTCTTGTCTTGTCTTGTCTTGTCTTTTCTTGTCTTCTCTTGTCTTGTCATTTCATGTCATGTTATGTCTTATCATTTCTTGTCTTATCTTGTCTTGTCTTGTCTTGTCTTGTCTTTTCATAACAGGTCATGTCATGTCTTGTCTTGTCTTGTCTTGTCTTGTCAAGTCATGTCATTTCATGCCATGTTATGTCTTATCATTTCTTGTCTTATCTTGTCTTGTCTTGTCTTGTCTTGTCCTGTCTTGTCTTGTCTTGTCTTGTCTTGTCTTGTCTTGTCTTGTCTTGTCATTTCATGCCTTGTCTTGTCATGTTATGTCTTGTCTTGTCTTGTCTTGTCTTGTCTTGTCTTGTCTTGTCTTGTCTTGTCTTGTCTTGTCTTGTCATGTCATGTCATGTTATGTCTAGTCTTGTCTTGTGTTGTCTTGTCATGTCCTCTCTTGTCCTGTCTTGTCTTGTCTTGTCTTTTCTTGTATTTTCTTGTCTTGTGTTGTCTTGTCTTGTCTTTTCTTGTCTTCTCTTGTCTTGTCATGTCTTACCAGGTCATGTCATGTCTTACCAGGTCATGTCATGTCTTGTCTTGTCTTGTCTTGTCTTGTCTTGTCTTGTCTTGTCTTGTCTTGTCTTGTCATGTCTTGTCAGGTAATGTCATGTCTTGTCTTGTCTTGTCTTTTCAAGTAATGTAATTTCATGTCTTGTCTTGTCATGTCATGTCATGTCATGTCATGTCATGTCATGTCATGTTTGTCATGTCATGTCATGTTTGTCTTGTCTTGTCATATCATATCACGTCTTGTATTGTCTTGCCTTGTCTTGTCATTTCATGCCTTGTCTTGTCATGTTATGTCTTATCTTGTCTTTTCATGTCTTGTCTTGTCTTGTCTTGTCTTGTCTTGTCTTGTCTTGTCTTGTCTTGTCATGTCATGTCATGTTCTGTCTAGTCTTGCCTTGTCTTGTCTTGTCTTTTGTTGTCTTGTCTTGTCATGTCATTTCATGTAATGTCATGTCGTGTCATTCATGCCATGTGAGGTTATGTCTTATCTTGTTTTGTCTTGTCCTGTCTTGTCTTGTCATGCCCTCTCTTGTCCTGTCTTGTCAATTCATGTCTTGTCCTGTCTTGTCTCGTCTTGTCTTGTCATGTCATGTCATTTCATGTCATGTCGTGTCATTCATGCCATGTCAGGTTATGTCTTATCTTGTTTTGTCTTGTCTTGTCCTGTCTTGTCAATTCATGTCTTGTCTTGTCATGTAATTTCACGCCTTGTATTGTCTTGTCTTGTCTTGTCATGTCATGTCATGTCATTTCATGCCTTGTCCTGTCTTGTCTTGTCTTGTCTTGTCATGTCATGTCATTTCATGTCATATCGTGCCATTCATGCCATGTCAGGTTATGTCTTATCTTGTCTTGTCTTGTACTGTCTTGTCTTGTCATGTCCTCTCTTGTCCTGTCTTGTCAAGTCATGTATTGTAATGTCTTGTGTTGTCTTGTCATGTCATGTCATGTTATATTTTATCTTGTCTTGGCTGGCCTTGTCCTGTCTTGTCGTGTGTTGTCGGGTCTTGTTTTGTCTTGTCATGTCTTTTCATGTCAGGTCATGTCATGTCTTGTCTTGTCATGTCATGTCATGTCATTTCATGTCATGTCGTGTCCTGTCTTGTCTTGTCATGTCCTCTCTTGTCCTGTCTTGTCAATTCATGTCTTGTCTTGTCTTGTCATGTCATTTCACGCCTTGTATTGTCTTGTCTTGTCTTGTCATGTCATGTCATTTCATGTCATGTCGTGTCATTCATGCCATGTCATGTTATGTCTATGTCATGTCATGTTATGTCATTTCATGTCTTGTCCTGTCTTGTCTTGTCTTGTCATGTCTTGTCATGTCAGGTCATGTCATGTCTTGTCTTGTCTTGTTTTGTCTTGTCAAGTCATGTCATTTCATGTCTTGTCTGGTCATGTCATGTCATGTCATGTCATGTTATGTCATGTCATGTCTTGTCTTGTCTTGTCTTGTCTTGTCATGTCTTGTCATGTCTTGTCATGTCTTGTCTTGTCTTGTCTTGTCTTGTCTTGTCTTGTCTTGTCTTTTCTTGTCTGGTCTTGTCTTGTCTTGTCATGTCTTTTCTTGTCATGTTTTGTCATGTCAGGTCATGTCTCTTCTTGTCTTGTCTTGTCTTGTCATGTCATGTCATGTTATGTCTAGTCTTGTCTTGTGTTGTCTTGTCATGTCCTCTCTTGTCCTGTCTTGTCTTGTCTTGTCTTTTCTTGTATTTTCTTGTCTTGTGTTGACTTGTCTTGTCTTGTCTTGTCTTGTCTTGTCTTGTCTTGTCTTGTCTTGTCTTGTCTTGTCTTGTCTTGTCTTGTCTTGTCTTGTCTTGTCTTGTCTTGTCATGTCTTGTCAGGTAATGTCATGTCTTGTCTTGTCTTGTCAAGTCATGTAATTTCATGTCTTGTCTTGTCTTGTCTTGTCTCGTGTTGTCTTGTCATGTCCTCTCTTGTCCTGTCTAGTCTTGTCTTTTCTTGTATTTTCTTGTCTTGTGTGTTCTTGTCTTGTCTTGTCTTGTCTTGTCTTGTCTTTTCTTGTCTTCTCTTGTCTTGTCATTTCATGTCATGTTATGTCTTATCATTTCTTGTCTTATCTTGTCTTGCCTTGTCTTGTCTTTTCATAACAGGTCATGTCATGTCTTGTCTTGTCTTGTCTTGTCAAGTCATGTCATTTCATGTCATGTTATGTCTTATCATTTCTTGACATGACATGACAAGACAAGACATGAAATGTCATGACTTGAAAAGAAAAGAAAAGACAAGACAAGACAAAACAAGACATGACAAGACAACATAAGACAAGGCAAGACATGACAAGACAGGACATGACTTGACATGACAAGATAACACAAGACAACACAGGACAAGAGAGGACATGACAAGACAAGACACCATAAGACAAAACAAGACAGGACAAGACAAGACAAGACAAGACATGACATGACATGACACGACATGACATGAAATGACATGACATGAAATGACATGACATGAAATGACATGACATGACAAGACAAGGCAAGACAAGACAAGACAGGACAAGAGAGGACTTGACATGAAATGACATGACTTGACAAGACAAGATAAGACATAACATGACATGACATGACATGACAAGACAAGACAAGACGATATAAGACAAGACAGGACAAGACAAGACAGGACAGGACAAGACAAGACAAGATAAGACATAACATGACATGACTTGAAAAGAAAAGACAAGACAAGACAAAAGAAGACAAGACAAAACAAGACATGACAAGACAACATAAGACAAGGCAAGACAAGACAAGACAGGACATGACTTGACATGACAAGATAACATGTCATGTCATGTCGTGTCATTCATGCCATGTCAGCTTATGTCTTATCTTGTCTTGTCTTGTCCTGTCTTGTCTTGTCATGTCCTCTCTTGTCCTGTCTTGTCAAGTCATGTATTGTCTTGTCTTGTGTTGTCTTGTCATGTCATGTCATGTTATATTTTATCTTGTCTTGGCTTGCCTTGTCCTGTCTTGTCGTGTGTTGTCGGGTCTTGTTTTGTCTTGTCATGTCTTGTCATGTCAGGTCATGTCATGTCAGGTCATGTCATGTCTTGTCTTGTCTTGTTTTGTCTTGTCAAGTCATGTCATTTCATGTCTTGTCTGGTCATGTCATGCCATGTCATGTTATGTCTATGTCATGTCATGTTATGTCATTTCATGTCTTGTCCTGTCTTGTCTTGTCTTGTCATGTCTTGTCATGTCAGGACATGTCATGTCTTGTCTTGTCTTGTTTTGTCTTGTCAAGTCATGTCATTTCATGTCTTGTCTGGTCATGTCATGTCATGTTATGTCATGTCATGTCATGTCTTGTCTTGTCTTGTCTTATCTTGTCATGTCTTGTCATGTCTTGTCTTGTCTTGTCTTGTCTTGTCTTATCTTGTCTTTTCTTGTCTTGTCTTGTCTTGTCTTGTCATGTCTTTTCTTGTCATGTTTTGTCATGTCAGGTCATGTCTCTTCTTGTCTTGTCTTGTCTTGTCATGTCATGTCATGTTATGTCTAGTCTTGTCTCGTGTTGTCTTGTCATGTCCTCTCTTGTCCTGTCTTGTCTTGTCTTGTCTTTTCTTGTATTTTCTTGTCTTGTGTGTTCTTGTCTTGTCTTGTCTTGTCTTGTCTTGTCTTGTCTTTTCTTGTCTTGTCTTGTCTTGTCTTGTCGTGTCTTGTCTTGTCTTGTCTTGTCTTGTCTTGTCATGTCTTGTCAGGTAATGTCATGTCTTGTCTTGTCTTGTCAAGTCATGTAATTTCATGTCTTGTCTTGTCTTGTCTTGTCTTGTCTTGTCTTGTCTCGTGTTGTCTTGTCATGTCCTCTCTTGTCCTGTCTTGTCTTGTCTTGTCTTTTCTTGTATTTTCTTGTCTTGTGTTGTCTTGTCTTGTCTTGTCTTGTCTTGTCTTGTCTTTTCTTGTCTTCTCTTGTCTTGTCATTTCATGGCATGTTATGTCTTATCATTTCTTGTCTTATCTTGTCTTGTCTTATCTTGTCTTTTCATAACAGGTCATGTCATGTCTTGTCTTGTCTTGTCTTGTCTTGTCTTGTCTTGTCAAGTCATGTCATTTCATGTCATGTTATGTCTTATCATTTCTTGACATGACATGACAAGACAAGACATGAAATGTCATGACTTGAAAAGAAAAGAAAAGACAAGACAAGACAAAACAAGACATGACAAGACAACATAAGACAAGGCAAGACATGACAAGACAGGACATGACTTGACATGACAAGATAACACAAGACAACACAGGACAAGAGAGGACATGACAAGACAAGACACCATAAGACAAAACAAGACAGGACAAGACAAGACAAGACAAGACATGACATGACCTGACACGACATGACATGAAATGACATGACATGACAAGACAAGGCAAGACAAGACAAGACAGGACAAGAGAGGACTTGACATGAAATGACATGACTTGACAAGACAAGATAAGACATAACATGACATGACATGACATGACAAGACAAGACAAGACAAGACAGGACAAGACAAGACGAGACATGAAATGACATGACATGACATGACATGACATGAAATGACATGACAAGACAACACAAAACTAGACAGGACAAGAGAGGACATGACAAGACAAGACAAGACAACATAAGACAAGACAAGACAAGACAAGACAAGACATGACATGACATGACATGGCATGACATGACTTGACAAGACAAGATAAGACGTAACATGACATGACATGACATGACAAGACAAGATAAGACATAACATGACATGACATGACATGACAAGACAAGACAAGACAGGACAAGAGAGGACTTGACAAGACAAGACATGAAATGACATGACATGACATGACATGAAATGACATGACTTGACAAGACAAAACAAGACAAGACAAGATATGACATAACATGACATGACATGACATGACAATACAAGACAACACAAGACAAGACAAGATAAGACATAACATGACATGACATGACATGACTTGACAAGACAAAACAAGACAAGACAAGATATGACATAACATGACATGACATGACTTGACAAGACAAGACAAAACAAGACAGGACAAGACAAGATAAGACATAACATGACATGACATGACATGACACGACAAGATAAGACATAACATGACATGACATCACATGACAAGACAAGATAAGACATAACATGACATGACATGCCATGACATGACATGAAAGGACATGACTTGACAAGACAAGACAAGATAAGACATAACATGACATGACATGACATGACACGACAAGATAAGACATAACATGACATGACATCACATGACAAGACAAGATAAGACATAACATGACATGACATGCCATGACATGACATGAAAGGACATGACTTGACAAGACAAGACAAAACAAGACAGGACAAGACAAGATAAGACATAATATGACATGACATGACAAGACAAGACAAGACTAGACAGGGCAAGACAAGATAAGACATAACATGACATGACAAGACAAGATAAGACATAACATGACATGACATGACATGACATGAAATGACATGACTTGACAAGACAAGACAAAACAAGACAGGACAAGACAAGATAAGACATAACATGACATGACATGACATGACAAGACAAGATAAGACATAACATGACATGACATGACAAGACAACACAAGACTAGACAGGACAAGAGAGGACATGACAAGACACGACAAGACAAGACAACATAAGACAAGACAAGACAAGACAAGACAAGACAAGACAAGACAAGACAAGACAAGACGAGACAAGTCATGACATGACAAGACAAGACAAGACATGAAATGACATGTAAAGTCATGACATGACAAGACAAGACAAGACATGACATGACCTGACATGACATGACATGACATGAAATGACATGACATGACAAGACAAGACAAGACAAGACAAGACAAGACAAGACAAGACAAGACAAGACAAGACAAGACAAGACATGTCAAGACAAGACATGTCAAGACAAAACAAGACAAGACAGGACAAGAAAAACAAGAAAAGACAAGTCAAGACAAGTCAGGACAAGACAGGACAAGACAAGACAAGAAAAGACAAGACAAGACAAGACAAGACAAGACAAGACAAGACAAGACAAGACAACACAAGACTAGACAGGACAAGAGAGGACATGACAAGACAAGACAAGACAAGAGAGGACTTGACCTGACACGACATGACATGAAATGACATGACATGACAAGACAAGACAAGACATGACATGACCTGACACGACATGACATGAAATGACATGACATGAAATGACATGACATGACAAGACAAGACATGAAATGACATGACTTGAAAATAAAAGAAAAGAAAAGAAAAGACAAGACAAGAGAGGACTTGACAAGACAAGACATGAAATGACATGACATGACATGACATGACATGAAATGACATGACTTGACAAGACAAGACAAGATAAGACATTACATGACATAACATGACATGACATGACATGACAAGACAAGACAAGACAAGACAAGACAAGACAAGACAAGACAAGACAAGACAGGACAAGAGAGGACTTGACAAGACAAGACATGAAATGACATGACATGACATGACATGACATGAAATGACATGACTTGACAAGACAAGACTAGACAGGACAAGAGAGGACATGACAAGACAAGACAAGACAACATAAGACAAGACAAGACAAGACGAGACAAGACATGACATGACATGACATGGCATGACATGACTTGACAAGACAAGATAAGACGTAACATGACATGACATGACATGACAAGACAAGATAAGACATAACATGACATGACATGACATGACAAGACAAGACAAGACAGGACAAGAGAGGACTTGACAAGACAAGACATGAAATGACATGACATGAAATGACATGACTTGACAAGACAAGACAAGACAAGATATGACATAACATGACATGACATGACATGACAAGACAAGACAAGACAAGACAAGACAAGACAAGACAAGACAAGACAAGACAAGACAAGACAAGACAAGACAGGACAAGAGAGGACTTGACAAGACAAGACATGAAATGACATGACATGACAAGACAAGACAAGATAAGACATAACATGACATGACATGACATGACAAGACAAGACAAGATAGGACAAGAGAGGACTTGACAAGACAAGACATGAAATGACATGACATGACAAGACAAGACATGAAATGACATGACTTGAAAATAAAAGAAAAGAAAAGAAAAGAAAAGAAAAGAAAAGAAAAGACAAGACAAGACAAGACAAGACAAAACAAGACATGACAATACAAGACAACACAAGATAAGACATAACATGACATGACATGACAAGACAAGACAAGACAGGACAAGAGAGGACTTGACAAGACAAGACATGAAAGACATGACATGACATGACATGACATGAAATGACATGAATTGACAAGACAAAACAAGACAAGACAAGATATGACATAACAAGACATGACATGACATGACAAGACAAGACAAGACAAGACAAGACAGGACAAGAGAGGACTTGACAAGATAAGACATAACATGACATGACATGACATGACACGACAAGATAAGACATAACATGACATGACATCACATGACAAGACAAGATAAGACATAACATGACATGACATGCCATGACATGACATGAAAGGACATGACTTGACAAGACAAGACAAAACAAGACAGGACAAGACAAGATAAGACATAATATGACATGACATGACAAGACAAGACAAGACTAGACAGGGCAAGACAAGATAAGACATAACATGACATGACATGACATGACATGAAATGACATGACAAGACATGACAAGACAAGACAAGACAAGACATGACATGACCTGACACGACATGACATGAAATGACATGACAAGACAGACAAGACAGGACAAGAGAGGACTTGGCAAGACAAGACATGACATGAAATGACATGACTTGACAAGACAAGACAAGACAGGACAAGACAAGATAAGACATAACATGACATGACATAACATGACATGACATGCCATGACATGACATGAAAGGACATGACTTGACAAGACAAGACAAAACAAGACAGGACAAGACAAGATAAGACATAACATGACATGACAAGACAAGATAAGACATAACATGACATGACATGACAAGACAACACAAGACTAGACAGGACAAGAGAGGACATGACAAGACACGACAAGACAAGACAAGAGAAGACAAGACATAACAAGACAAGACAAGACAAGAAAAGACAAGACAGGACAAGACAGGACAATACTAGACAAGACAAGACAAGACATGAAATGACATCACAAGTCATGACATGACAAGACAAGGCACGACAAGACATGACATGACCTGACATGACATGACATGACATGAAATGACATGACTTGACAAGACACGACAAGACAAGACAAGACAAGACATGACATGACATGACATGACATGACCTGACATGACAAGACAAGACAAGACAAGACAAGACAAGACAAGACAAGACAAGACAAGACAAGACAAGACGAGACAAGTCATGACATGACAAGACAAGACAAGACATGAAATGACATGTAAAGTCATGACATGACAAGACAAGACAAGACATGACATGACCTGACATGACATGACATGACATGAAATGACATGACATGACAAGACAAGACAAGACAAGACAAGACAAGACAAGACAAGACAAGACAAGACAAGACAAGACAAGACAAGATAAGACATAACATGACATGACATGACATGACAAAACAAGACAAGACAGGACAAGAAAAACAAGAAAAGACAAGTCAAGACAAGACAGGACAAGGCAGGACAAGACAAGACAAGAAAAGACAAACAAGACAAGACAAGACCAGACAAGACAAGACAAGACAAGACAAGACATGACATGACATGACAATACAGGACAATATAAGACAAGACAAGACTAGACATAACATGACAAGACAAGATAAGACATAACATGACATGACAAGACAATTCAAGACAAGACAAGACAGGACAAGACAAGATAAGACATAACATGACATGACAGGACAAGACAAGACTAGACATAACATGACATGACAAGACAATTCAAGACAAGACAAGACAGGACAAGACAAGATAAGACATAACATGACATGACATGACAAGACAAGATAAGACATAACATGACAAGACAACACAAGACAAGACAGGACAAGAGAGGACTTGACAAGACAAGACATGAAATGACATGACATGACATGACATGACATGCCATGAAATGACATAAGATGACATGACATGACATGACAAGACAACACAAGACTAGACAGGACAAGAGAGGACATGACAAGACAAGACAAGACAAGAGAGGACTTGACCTGACACGACATGACATGAAATGACATGACATGACAAGACAAGACAAGACATGACATGACCTGACACGACATGACATGAAATGACATGACATGAAATGACATGACATGACAAGACAAGACATGAAATGACATGACTTGAAAATAAAAGAAAAGAAAAGAAAAGACAAGACAAGAGAGGACTTGACAAGACAAGACATGAAATGACATGAATTGACATGACATGACATGACATGACATGACTTGACAAGACAGGACAAGATAAGACATTACATGACATAACATCACATGACATGACATGACAAGACAAGACAAGACAAGACAAGACAAGACAAGACAAGACAAGACAAGACAAGACAGGACAAGAGAGGACTTGACAAGACAAGACATGAAATGACATGACATGACATGACATGACATGAAATGACATGACTTGACAAGACAAGACTAGACAGGACAAGAGAGGACATGACAAGACAAGACAAGACAACATAAGACAAGACAAGACAAGACAAGACATGACATGACATGACATGGCATGACATGACTTGACAAGACAAGATAAGACGTAACATGACATGACATGACATGACAAGACAAGATAAGACATAACATGACATGACATGACATGACAAGACAAGACAAGACAGGACAAGAGAGGACTTGGCAAGACAAGACATGAAATGACATGACATGACATGACATGACTTGACAAGACAAAACAAGACAAGACAAGATATGACATAACATGACATGACATGACATGACAAGACAAGACAAGACAAGACAAGACAAGACAAGACAAGACAAGACAAGACAAGACAAGACAGGACAAGAGAGGACTTGACAAGACAAGACATGAAATGACATGACATGACATGACAAGACAAGATAAGACATAACATGACATGACATGACATGACAAGACAAGACAAGATAGGACAAGAGAGGACTTGACAAGACAAGACATGAAATGACATGACATGACAAGACAAGACATGAAATGACATGACTTGAAAATAAAAGAAAAGAAAAGAAAAGAAAAGAAAAGAAAAGACAAGACAAGACAAGACAAGACAAGACAAAACAAGACATGACAATACAAGACAACACAAGATAAGACATAACATGACATGACATGACAAGACAAGACAAGACAGGACAAGAGAGGACTTGACAAGACAAGACATGAAAGACATGACATGACATGACATGACATGAAATGACATGAATTGACAAGACAAAACAAGACAAGACAAGATATGACATAACAAGACATGACATGACATGACAAGACAAGACAAGACAAGACAAGACAGGACAAGAGAGGACTTGACAAGATAAGACATAACATGACATGACATGACATGACACGACAAGATAAGACATAACATGACATGACATCACATGACAAGACAAGATAAGACATAACATGACATGACATGCCATGACATGACATGAAAGGACATGACTTGACAAGACAAGACAAAACAAGACAGGACAAGACAAGATAAGACATAATATGACATGACATGACAAGACAAGACAAGACTAGACAGGGCAAGACAAGATAAGACATAACATGACATGACATGACATGACATGAAATGACATGACAAGACATGACAAGACAAGACAAGACAAGACATGACATGACCTGACACGACATGACATGAAATGACATGACAAGACAAGACAAGACAGGACAAGAGAGGACTTGGCAAGACAAGACATGACATGAAATGACATGACTTGACAAGACAAGACAAGACAGGACAAGACAAGATAAGACATAACATGACATGACATGACATGACATGACATGCCATGACATGACATGAAAGGACATGACTTGACAAGACAAGACAAGACAGGACAAGACAAGATAAGACATAACATGACATGACAAGACAAGATAAGACATAACATGACATGACATGACAAGACAACACAAGACTAGACAGGACAAGAGAGGACATGACAAGACACGACAAGACAAGACAACATAAGACAAGACAAGACAAGACAAGACAAGACAAGACAAGACAAGACAAGACAAGACGAGACAAGTCATGACATGACAAGACAAGACAAGACATGAAATGACATGTAAAGTCATGACATGACAAGACAAGACAAGACATGACATGACCTGACATGACATGACATGACATGAAATGACATGACATGACAAGACAAGACAAGACAAGACAAGACAAGACATGACATGACCTGACACGACATGACATGAAATGACATGACAAGACAAGACAAGACAGGACAAGAGAGGACTTGGCAAGACAAGACATGACATGAAATGACATGACTTGACAAGACAAGACAAGACAGGACAAGACAAGATAAGACATAACATGACATGACATGACATGAAATGACATGACATGACAAGACAAGACAAGACAAGACAAGACAAGACAAGACATGTCAAGACAAAACAAGACAAGACAGGACAAGAAAAACAAGAAAAGACAAGTCAAGACAAGTCAGGACAAGACAGGACAAGACAAGACAAGAAAAGACAAGACAAGACAAGACAAGACAAGACAAGACAAGACAAGACAAGACAAGACAAAACAAGACAAGACAAAACTAGACAAGACATGACAAGACAAGAAAAGACAAGACAAGACAAGACAAGACAAGACAAGACAATACAAGACAAGACTAGACAGGGCAAGACAAGATAAGACATAACATGACATGACAAGACAAAATAAGACATAACATGACATGACATGACAATACAGGACAACATAAGACAAGACAAGACTAGACATAACATGACATGACATGACATGACAAGACAAGATAAGACATAACATGACATGACAAGACAATTCAAGACAAGACAAGACAGGACAAGACAAGATAAGACATAACATGACATGACAGGACAAGACAAGACTAGACATAACATGACATGACAAGACAATTCAAGACAAGACAAGACAGGACAAGACAAGATAAGACATAACATGACATGACATGACAAGACAAGATAAGACATAACATGACAAGACAACACAAGACAAGACAGGACAAGAGAGGACTTGACAAGACAAGACATGAAATGACATGACATGACATGACATGACATGCCATGAAATGACATAACATGACATGACATGACAAGACAACACAAGACTAGACAGGACAAGAGAGGACATGACAAGACAAGACAAGACAAGAGAGGACTTGACCTGACACGACATGACATGAAATGACATGACATGAAATGACATGACATGACAAGACAAGACAAGACAAGACATGACATGACCTGACACGACATGACATGAAATGACATGACAAGACAAGACAAGACAGGACAAGAGAGGACTTGGCAAGACAAGACATGACATGAAATGACATGACTTGACAAGACAAGACAAGACAGGACAAGACAAGATAAGACATAACATGACATGACAAGACAAAATAAGACATAACATGACATGACATGACAAGACAACACAAGACAAGAGAGGACTTGACAAGACAAGACATGAAATTACATGACATGACATGCCATGAAATGACATAACATGACATGACATGACAAGACAACACAAGACTAGACAGGACAAGAGAGGACATGACAAGACAAGACAAGACAACATAAGACAAGACAAGACAAGAGAGGACTTGACCTGACACGACATGACATGAAATGACATGACATGAAATGACATGACATGACAAGACAAGACAAGACAAGACAAGACAAGACAAGACATGACATGACCTGACACGACATGACATGAAATGACATGACATGAAATGACATGACATGAAATGACATGACATGACAAGACAAGACAAGACAGGACAAGAGAGGACTTGGCAAGACAAGACCTGAAATGACATGACATGACATGACATGAAATGACATGAAATGACATGACTTGACAAGACAAGACAAGACAGGACAAGACAAGATAAGACATAACATGACATGACATGACATGACAAGACAAGATAAGACATAACATGACATGACAGGACAAGACAACACAAGACAAGACAACACAAGACAAGACAGGACAAGAGAGGACTTGACAAGACAAGACATGAAATGACATGACATGACATGACATGAAATGACATGACTGACAAGACAAGACAAGATAAGACATAATATGACATGACATGACAAGACAACACAAGACTAGACAGGACAAGAGAGGACATGACAAGACAAGACAAGACAAGACAAGACAAGACAAGACAAGACAAGACATGACATGACATGACATGACATGACATGACATGAAATGACATGACATGACATGAAGTGACATGACATGACAAGACATGACATGACATGACATGACAAGACAAGACAAGACAAGACGAGACAAGACAAGACAAGACAAGACAAGACAAGACAAGACAAGATAAGACATAACATGACATGACATGACATGACAAGACAAGACAAGACATGAAATGACATGACTTGAAAAGACAAGACAAGACAAGACAGGACAAGATAAGACAAGATAAGACAAGACAAGACAAGACAAGATAAGACATAACATGACATGACATGACATGACAAGACAAGACATGAAAGGACATGACTTGAAAAGACAAGACAAGACAAGACAGGACAAGACAAGACAAGATAAGACAAGACAGGACAAGACAAGACAGGACAGGACAAGACAAGACATGAAGTGACATGACTTGAAAAGAAAAGACAAGACAAAACAAGACAAGACAAAACAAGACATGACAAGACAAGACAACATAAGACAAGGCAAGACAAGACAAGACAGGACATGACTTGACATGACAAGATAACACAAGACAACACAGGACAAGACAAGACAAGACAAGACAAGACAAGACAAGACAGGACAACATAAGACAAGACAAGACAAGACAAGACAAGACAAGACAAGACAAGACAAGACAAGACAAGACAAGACAAGACAAGACAAGACAAGACAAGACAAGACAAGACAAGACAAGACAAGACAAGACAAGACAAGACAAGACAAAACAAGACAAGACAAAACAAGACAAGACAAGATAAGACATAACATGACATGACACGACAAGACAAGACCTGAAATGTCATGACTTGAAAAGAAAAGAAAAGACAAGACAAGACAAAACAAGACAAGACAAAACAAGACATGACAAGACAACATAAGACAAGGCAAGACATGACAAGACAGGACATGACTTGACAAGACAACACAAGACGAGACAAGTCATGACATGACAAGACAAGACAAGACATGAAATGACATGTAAAGTCATGACTTGACAAGACAAGACAAGACATGACAAGAGAGGACATGACAAGACAAGACAAGACAAGACAAGACAAGACAAGACAAGACAAGACAAGACAAGACAAGACAAGACAAGACAAGACAAGACAAGACAAGACAAGACAAGACAAGACAAGACAAGACAAGACAAGACAAGACAAGACAAGACAAGACAAGACAAGACAAGACAAAACAAGACAAGACAAAACAAGACAAGACAAGATAAGACATAACATGACATGACATGACAAGACAAGACATGAAATGTCATGACTTGAAAAGAAAAGAAAAGACAAGACAAGACAAAACAAGACAAGACAAAACAAGACATGACAAGACAACATAAGACAAGGCAAGACATGACAAGACAGGACATGACTTGACAAGACAACACAAGACGAGACAAGTCATGACATGACAAGACATGACATGCCATGAAATGACATAACATGACATGACATGACAAGACAACACAAGACTAGACAGGACAAGAGAGGACATGACAAGACAAGACAAGACAACATAAGACAAGACAAGACAAGAGAGGACTTGACCTGACACGACATGACATGAAATGACATGACATGAAATGACATGACATTACAAGACAAGACAAGACAAGACAAGACAAGACATGACATGACCTGACATGACATGACATGACATGACATGACATGAAATGACATGAAATGACATGACTTGACAAGACAAGACAAGACATGACATGACCTGACACGACATGACATGAAATGACATGACGTGAAATGACATGACGTGACAAGACAAGACAAGACAAGACAAGACAGGACAAGGGAGGACTTGACAAGACAAGACATGAAATGACATGACATGACATGACATGAAATGACATGACTTGACAAGACAAGATAAGACATAACATGACATGACATGACATGACAAGACAACACAAGACTAGACAGGACAAGAGAGGAAATGACAAGACAAGACAAGACAACATAAGACAAGACAAGGCAAGACAACATAAGACAAGACAAGACAAGACAAGACAAGACAAGACAAGACAAGACAAGACAAGACAAGACAAGACAAGACAAGACAAGACAAGACAAGACAAGACAAGACAAGACAAGACAAGACAAGACAAGACAAGACAAGACAAGACAAGACAAGACAAGACAAGACAAGACAAGACAAGACAAGACAAGACAAGACAAAACAAGACAAGACAAAACAAGACAAGATAAGACATAACATGACATGACATGACAAGACAAGACATGAAATGTCATGACTTGAAAAGAAAAGAAAAGACAAGACAAGACAAAACAAGACAAGACAAAACAAGACATGACAAGACAACATAAGACAAGGCAAGACATGACAAGACAGGACATGACTTGACAAGACAACACAAGACGAGACAAGTCATGACATGACAAGACAAGACAAGACATGAAATGACATGTAAAGTCATGACTTGACAAGACAAGACAAGACATAACATGACATGACAAGACAAAATAAGACATAACATGACATGACATGACAATACAGGACAACATAAGACAAGACAAGACAAGACAAGACTAGACATAACATGACATGACATGACATGACAAGACAAGATAAGACATAACATGACATGACAAGACAATTCAAGACAAGACAAGACAGGACAAGACAAGATAAGACATAACATGACATGACAGGACAAGACAAGACTAGACATAACATGACATGACAAGACAATTCAAGACAAGACAAGACAGGACAAGACAAGATAAGACATAACATGACATGACATGACAAGACAAGATAAGACATAACATGACAAGACAACACAAGACAAGACAGGACAAGAGAGGACTTGACAAGACAAGACATGAAATGACATGACATGACATGACATGACATGCCATGAAATGACATAAGATGACATGACATGACATGACAAGACAACACAAGACTAGACAGGACAAGAGAGGACATGACAAGACAAGACAAGACAAGAGAGGACTTGACCTGACACGACATGACATGAAATGACATGACATGAAATGACATGACAAGACAAGACAAGACAAGACAAGACAAGACAAGACAAGACAAGACAAGACAAGACAAGACTAGACATAACATGACATGACAAGACAATTCAAGACAAGACAAGACAGGACAAGACAAGATAAGACATAACATGACATGACATGACAAGACAAGATAAGACATAACATGACAAGACAACACAAGACAAGAGAGGACTTGACAAGACAAGACATGAAATGACATGACATGAAATGACATGACATGACAAGACAAGACAAGACAGGACAAGAGAGGACTTGGCAAGACAAGACCTGAAATGACATGACATGACATGAAATGACATGAAATGACATGACTTGACAAGACAAGACAAGACAGGACAAGACAAGATAAGACATAACATGACATGACAAGACAAAATAAGACATAACATGACATGACATGACAAGACAACACAAGACTAGACAGGACAAGAGAGGACATGACAAGACAAGACAAGACAACATAAGACAAGACAAGACAAGAGAGGACTTGACCTGACACGACATGACATGAAATGACATGACATGAAATGACATGACATGACAAGACAAGACAAGACAAGACAAGACAAGACATGACATGACCTGACACGACATGACATGAAATGACATGACATGAAATGACATGACTTGACATGACATGACAAGACAAGACAAGACAGGACAAGAGAGGACTTGGCAAGACAAGACCTGAAATGACATGACATGACATGAAATGACATGACTTGACAAGACAAGACAAGACAGGACAAGACAAGATAAGACATAACATGACATGACAAGACAAAATAAGACATAACATGACATGACATGACAAGACAACACAAGACAAGAGAGGACTTGACAAGACAAGACATGAAATTACATGACATGACATGCCATGAAATGACATAACATGACATGACATGACAAGACAACACAAGACTAGACAGGACAAGAGAGGACATGACAAGACAAGACAAGACAACATAAGACAAGACAAGACAAGAGAGGACTTGACCTGACACGACATGACATGAAATGACATGACATGAAATGACATGACATGACAAGACAAGACAAGACAAGACAAGACAAGACATGACATGACCTGACACGACATGACATGAAATGACATGACATGAAATGACATGACATGACAAGACAAGACAGGACAAGAGAGGACTTGGCAAGACAAGACCTGAAATGACATGACATGACATGACATGAAATGACATGAAATGACATGACTTGACAAGACAAGACAAGACAGGACAAGACAAGATAAGACATAACATGACATGACATGACATGACAAGACAAGATAAGACATAACATGACATGACAAGACAAGACAACATAAGACAAGACAACACAAGACAACACAAGACAAGACAGGACAAGAGAGGACTTGACAAGACAAGACATGAAATGACATGACATGACATGACATGAAATGACATGACTGACAAGACAAGACATAATATGACATGACATGACAAGACAACACAAGACTAGACAGGACAAGAGAGGACATGACAAGACAAGACAAGACAAGACAAGACAAGACAAGACAAGACAAGACAAGACAAGACAAGACATGACATGACATGACATGACATGACATGACATGAAATGACATTACATGACATGAAGTGACATGACATGACAAGACAAGACAAGACAGGACAAGAGAGGACTTGACAAGACAAGACATGAAAGACATGACATGACATGACATGACATGAAATGACATGAATTGACAAGACAAAACAAGACAAGACAAGATATGACATAACAAGACATGACATGACATGACAAGACAAGACAAGACAAGACAGGACAAGAGAGGACTTGACAAGATAAGACATAACATGACATGACATGACATGACACGACAAGATAAGACATAACATGACATGACATCACATGACAAGACAAGATAAGACATAACATGACATGACATGCCATGACATGACATGAAAGGACATGACTTGACAAGACAAGACAAAACAAGACAGGACAAGACAAGATAAGACATAATATGACATGACATGACAAGACAAGACAAGACTAGACAGGGCAAGACAAGATAAGACATAACATGACATGACAAGACAAGATAAGACATAACATGACATGACATGACATGAAATGACATGACTTGACAAGACAAGACAAAACAAGACAGGACAAGACAAGATAAGACATAACATGACATGACATGACATGACAAGACAAGATAAGACATAACATGACATGACATGACAAGACAACACAAGACTAGACAGGACAAGAGAGGACATGACAAGACACGACAAGACAAGACAACATAAGACAAGACAAGACAAGACAAGACAAGACAAGACAAGACAAGACGAGACAAGTCATGACATGACAAGACAAGACAAGACATGAAATGACATGACAAGACAAGACAAGACATGACATGACCTGACATGACATGACATGACATGAAATGACATGACATGACAAGACAAGACAAGACAAGACAAGACAAGACAAGACATGTCAAGACAAAACAAGACAAGACAGGACAAGAAAAACAAGAAAAGACAAGTCAAGACAAGTCAGGACAAGACAGGACAAGACAAGACAAGACAAGACAAGACAAGACAAGACAAGACAAGACAAGACAAGACAAGACAAGACAAGACAAGACAAGACAAGACAAAACAAGACAAGACAAAACTAGACAAGACATGACAAGACAAGAAAAGACAAGACAAGACAAGACAAGACAAGACAATACAAGACAAGACTAGACAGGGCAAGACAAGATAAGACATAACATGACATGACAAGACAAAATAAGACATAACATGACATGACATGACAATACAGGACAACATAAGACAAGACAAGACTAGACATAACATGACATGACATGACATGACAAGACAAGATAAGACATAACATGACATGACAAGACAATTCAAGACAAGACAAGACAGGACAAGACAAGATAAGACATAACATGACATGACAGGACAAGACAAGACTAGACATAACATGACATGACAAGACAATTCAAGACAAGACAAGACAGGACAAGACAAGATAAGACATAACATGACATGACATGACAAGACAAGATAAGACATAACATGACAAGACAACACAAGACAAGACAGGACAAGAGAGGACTTGACAAGACAAGACATGAAATGACATGACATGACATGACATGACATGAAATGACATGACATGAAATGACATGACATGACAAGACAAGACAAGACAAGACATGACATGACCTGACACGACATGACATGAAATGACATGACATGAAATGACATGACATGAAATGACATGACATGAAATGACATGACATGAAATGACATGACATGACAAGACAAGACATGAAATGACATGACTTGAAAATAAAAGAAAAGAAAAGAAAAGAAAAGACAAGACAAGAGAGGACTTGACAAGACAAGACATGAAATGACATGAATTGACATGACATGACATGACATGACTTGACAAGACAAGACAAGATAAGACATTACATGACATAACATGACATGACATGACATGACAAGACAAGACAAGACAAGACAAGACAAGACAAGACAAGACAGGACAAGAGAGGACTTGACAAGACAAGACATGAAATGACATGACATGACATGACATGACATGAAATGACATGACTTGACAAGACAAGACTAGACAGGACAAGAGAGGACATGACAAGACAAGACAAGACAACATAAGACAAGACAAGACAAGACGAGACAGGACATGACATGACATGACAAGGCATGACATGACTTGACAAGACAAGACGAGACAGGACATGACATGACATGACATGGCATGACATGACTTGACAAGACAAGATAAGACGTAACATGACATGACATGACATGACAAGACAAGATAAGACATAACATGACATGACATGACATGACAAGACAAGACAAGACAGGACAAGAGAGGACTTGACAAGACAAGACATGAAATGACATGACATGACATGACATGAAATGACATGACTTGACAAGACAAAACAAGACAAGACAAGATATGACATAACATGACATGACATGACATGACAAGACAAGACAAGACAAGACAAGACAAGACAAGACAAGACATGACATGACATGACATGACATGACATGACATGACATGACAAGACAAGATAAGACATAACATGACATGACATGACATGACAAGACAAGACAAGATAGGACAAGAGAGGACTTGACAAGACAAGACATGAAATGACATGACTTGAAAATAAAAGAAAAGAAAAGAAAAGAAAAGACAAGACAAGACAAGACAAGACAAAACAAGACATGACAATACAAGACAACACAAGATAAGACATAACATGACATGACATGACATGACAAGACAAGACAAGACAGGACAAGAGAGGACTTGGCAAGACAAGACCTGAAATGACATGACATGACATGACATGAAATGACATGAAATGACATGACTTGACAAGACAAGACAAGACAGGACAAGACAAGATAAGACATAACATGACATGACATGACATGACAAGACAAGATAAGACATAACATGACATGACAGGACAAGACAACACAAGACAAGACAACACAAGACAAGACAGGACAAGAGAGGACTTGACAAGACAAGACATGAAATGACATGACATGACATGACATGACATGAAATGACATGACTGACAAGACAAGACAAGATAAGACATAATATGACATGACATGACAAGACAACACAAGACTAGACAGGACAAGAGAGGAAATGACAAGACAAGACAAGACAAGACAAGACAAGACAAGACAAGACATGAAATGACATGACATGACATGACATGACATGAAATGACATGACTTGACAAGACAAGACTAGACAGGACAAGAGAGGACATGACAAGACAAGACAAGACAACATAAGACAAGACAAGACAATACGAGACAGGACATGACATGACATGACATGGCATGACATGACTTGACAAGACAAGATAAGACGTAACATGACATGACATGACATGACAAGACAAGATAAGACATAACATGACATGACATGACATGACAAGACAAGATAGGACAAGAGAGGACTTGACAAGACAAGACATGACATGACATGACAAGACAAGACAAGACAGGACAAGACAGGACAAGAGAGGACTTGACAAGACAAGACATGAAATGACATGACATGACATGACATGACATGACTTGACAAGACAAGACAAGATAAGACATAACATGACATGACATGACAAGACAACACAAGACAAGATAGGACAAGAGAGGACTTGACAAGACAAGACATGAAATGACATGACATGACAAGACAAGACATGAAATGACATGACTTGAAAATAAAAGAAAAGAAAAGAAAAGACAAGACAAGACAAGACAAGACAAAACAAGACATGACAATACAAGACAACACAAGACAAGACAAGATAAGACATAACATGACATGACATGACATGACTTGACAAGACAAAACAAGACAAGAGAGGACTTGACAAGACAAGACATGAAATGACATGACATGACATGACATGAAATGACATGAAATGACATGAAATGACATGACTTGAAAAGACAAGACAAGACAAGACAGGACAAGATAAGACAAGATAAGACAAGACAAGACAAGACAAGATAAGACAGGACAAGACAAGACATGAAATGACATGACTTGAAAATAAAAGAAAAGAAAAGAAAAGAAAAGACAAGACAAGACAAGACAAAACAAGACATGACAATACAAGACAACACAAGATAAGACATAACATGACATGACATGACATGACAAGACAAGACAAGACAGGACATGAGCGGACTTGGCAAGACAAGACCTGAAATGACATGACATGAAATGACATGACTTGAAAAGACAAGACAAGACAAGACAGGACAAGATAAGACAAGATAAGACAAGACAAGACAAGACAAAACAAGACATGACAATACAAGACAACACAAGATAAGACATAACATGACATGACATGACATGACAAGACAAGACAAGACAGGACATGAGAGGACTTGACAAGACAAGACATGAAATGACATGACAAGACAAGACATGAAATGACATGACTTGAAAATAAAAGAAAAGAAAAGAAAAGACAAGACAAGACAAGACAAGACAAGACAAGACAAGACAAGACAAGACAAGACAGGACAAGACAAGATAAGACATAACATGACATGACATGACATGACAAGACAAGATAAGACATAACATGACATGACAGGACAAGACAACACAAGACAAGACAACACAAGACAAGACAGGACAAGAGAGGACTTGACAAGACAAGACATGAAATGACATGACATGACATGACATGAAATGACATGACTGACAAGACAAGACAAGATAAGACATAATATGACATGACATGACAAGACAACACAAGACTAGACAGGACAAGAGAGGACATGACAAGACAAGACAAGACAAGACAAGACAAGACAAGACATGACATGACATGACATGACATGACATGAAATGACATGACATGACATGAAGTGACATGACATGACAAGACATGACATGACATGACATGACAAGACAAGACAAGACAAGACGAGACAAGACAAGACAAGACAAGACAAGACAAGACAAGACAAGACAAGACAAGAAGTGACATGACTTGAAAAGAAAAGACAAGACAAAACAAGACAAGACAAAACAAGACATGACAAGACAAGACAACATAAGACAAGGCAAGACAAGACAAGACAGGACATGACTTGACATGACAAGATCACACAAGACAACACAGGACAAGAGAGGACATGACAAGACAGGACACCATAAGACAAGACAGGACAAGACAAGACAAGACAAGACAAGACATGACATGACCTGACACGACATGACATGAAATGACATGACTTGAAAAGACAAGACAAGACAAGACAGGACAAGATAAGACAAGATAAGACAAGACAAGACAAGACAAGATAAGACAAGACAAGACAAGACAACATAAGACAAGACAAGACAAGACAAGACAGGACATGACTTGACATGACAAGATCACACAAGACAACACAGGACAAGAGAGGACATGACAAGACAGGACACCATAAGACAAGACAGGACAAGACAAGACAAGACAAGACAAGACATAACATGACATGACATGACATGACATGAAATGACATGACTTGAAAAGACAAGACAAGACAAGACAGGACAAGATAAGACAAGACAAAATAAGACAAGACAGGACAAGCCAAGACAGGACAGGACAAGACATGAAGTGACATGACTTGAAAAGAAAAGACAAGACAAAACAAGACAAGACAAAACAAGACATGACAAGACAAGACAACATAAGACAAGGCAAGACAAGACAAGACAGGACATGACTTGACATGACAAGATAACACAAGACAACACAGGACAAGAGAGGACATGACAAGACAAGACACCATAAGACAAGACAGGACAAGACAAGACAAGACAAGACAAGACATGACATGACCTGACACGACATGACATGAAATGACATGACGTGAAATGACATGACGTGACAAGACAAGACAGGACAAGGGAGGACTTGACAAGACAAGACATGAAATGACATGACATGACATGACATGAAATGACATGAAATGACATGACTTGACAAGACAAGATAAGACATAACATGACATGACATGACATGACAAGACAACACAAGACTAGACAGGACAAGAGAGGAAATGACAAGACAAGACAAGACAACATAAGATAAGACAAGACAAGACAACATAAGACAAGACAAGACAAGACAAGACAAGACAAGACAAGACAAGACAAGACAAGACAAGACAAGACAAGACAAGACAAGACAAGACAAGACAAGACAAGACAAGACAAGACAAGACAAGACAAGACAAGACAAGACAAGACAAGACAAGACAAGACAAGACAAGACAAGACAAGACAAGACAAGACAAGACAAGACAAGACAAGACAAGACAAGACAAAACAAGACAAGACAAGACAAGACAAGACAAGATAAGACATAACATGACATGACATGACAAGACAAGACATGAAATGACATGACTTGAAAAGAAAAGAAAAGACAAGACAAGACAAAACAAGACAAGACAAAACAAGACATGACAAGACAACATAAGACAAGGCAAGACATGACAAGACAGGACATGACTTGACAAGACAACACAAGACGAGACAAGTCATGACATGACAAGACAAGACAAGACATGAAATGACATGTAAAGTCATGACTTGACAAGACAAGACAAGACATGACATGACCTGACATGACATGACATGACATGACATGAAATGACATGACATGACAAGACAAGACAAGACAAGACAAGACAAGACAAGACAAGACAAGACAAGACAAGACAAGACAAGACATGTCAAGACAAAACAAGACAAGACAGGACAAGAAAAACAAGAAAAGACAAGTCAAGACAAGACAGGACAAGACAGGACAAGACAAGACAAGACAAGACAAGACAAGACAAGACAAGACAAGACAAGACAAGACAAGACAAGACAAAACAAGACAAGACAAAACTAGACAAGACATGACAAGACAAGAAAAGACAAGACAAGACAAGACAAGACAAGACAAGACAATACAAGACAAGACTAGACATAACATGACATGACAAGATAAGACATGAAATGACATGACTTGACAAGACAAGACAAGACAGGACAAGAGAGGACTTGACAAGACAAGACATGAAATGACATGACTTGACAAGACAGGGCAAGACAAGATAAGACATAACATGACATGACAAGACAAAATAAGACATAACATGACATGACATGACAATACAGGACAACATAAGACAAGACAAGACAAGACAAGACTAGACATAACATGACATGACAAGACAAGATAAGACATAACATGACATGACAAGACAATTCAAGACAAGACAAGACAGGACAAGACAAGATAAGACATAACATGACATGACAGGACAAGACAAGACTAGACATAACATGACATGACAAGACAATTCAAGACAAGACAAGACAGGACAAGACAAGATAAGACATAACATGACATGACATGACAAGACAAGATAAGACAGGACAAGAGAGGACATGACAAGACAGGACACCATAAGACAAGACAGGACAAGACAAGACAAGACAAGACATGACATGACCTGACACGACATGACATGAAATGACATGAAATGACACGACGTGAAATGACATGACGTGACAAGACAAGACAAGACAAGACAAGACAGGACAAGGGAGGACTTGACAAGACAAGATAACACAAGACAACACAGGACAAGAGAGGACATGACAAGACAGGACACCATAAGACAAGACAGGACAAGACAAGACAAGACAAGACATGACATGACCTGACACGACATGACATGAAATGACATGAAATGACATGACGTGAAATGACATGACGTGACAAGACAAGACAAGACAAGACAAGACAAGACAGGACAAGGGAGGACTTGACAAGACAAGACATGAAATGACATGACATGACATGACATGAAATGACATGAAATGACATGACTTGACAAGACAAGATAAGACATAACATGACATGACATGACATGACAAGACAACACAAGACTAGACAGGACAAGAGAGGAAATGACAAGACAAGACAAGACAACATAAGACAAGACAAGACAAGACAAGACAAGACAAGACAAGACAAGACAAGACAAGACAAGACAAGACAAGATAAGACATAACATGACATGACATGACAAGACAAGACATGAAATGACATGACTTGAAAAGAAAAGAAAAGACAAGACAAGACAAAACAAGACAAGACAAAACAAGACATGACAAGACAACATAAGACAAGGCAAGACATGACAAGACAGGACATGACTTGACAAGACAACACAAGACGAGACAAGTCATGACATGACAAGACAAGACAAGACATGAAATGACATGTAAAGTCATGACTTGACAAGACAAGACAAGACATGACATGACCTGACATGACATGACATGACATGACATGAAATGACATGACATGACAAGACAAGACAAGACAAGACAAGACAAGACAAGACAAGACAAGACAAGACAAGACAAAACAAGACAAGACAGGACAAGAAAAACAAGAAAAGACAAGTCAAGACAAGACAGGACAAGACAGGACAAGACAAGACAAGAAAAGACAAGACAAGACAAGACAAGACAAGACAAGACAAGACAAGACAAAACAAGACAAAACAAGACAAGACATGACAAGACAAGAAAAGACAAGACAAGACAAGACAAGACTAGACATAACATGACATGACATGACAAGATAAGACATGAAATGACATGACTTGACAAGACAAGACAAGACAGGACAAGAGAGGACTTGACAAGACAAGACATGAAATGACATGACTTGACAAGACAAGACAAGACAAGATAAGACATAACATGACATGACATGACAATACAGGACAACATAAGACAAGACAAGACAAGACAAGACTAGACATAACATGACATGACATGACATGAAATGACATAACATGACATGACATGACAAGACAACACAAGACTAGACAGGACAAGAGAGGACATGACAAGACAAGACAACATAAGACAAGACAAGACAAGAGAGGACTTGACCTGACACGACATGACATGAAATGACATGACATGAAATGACATGACATGACAAGACAAGACAAGACAAGACAAGACAAGACATGACATGACCTGACACGACATGACATGAAATGACATGACATGAAATGACATGACATGACAAGACAAGACAGGACAAGAGAGGACTTGGCAAGACAAGACCTGAAATGACATGACATGACATGACATGAAATGACATGAAATGACATGACTTGACAAGACAAGACAAGACAGGACAAGACAAGATAAGACATAACATGACATGACATGACATGACAAGACAAGATAAGACATAACATGACATGACAGGACAAGACAAGACAAGACAAGACAGGACAAGAGAGGACGTGGAGAGACAAGACCTGAAATGACATGACATGACATGACATGAAATGACATGACTTGACAAGACAAGACAAGATAAGACATAACATGACATGACATGACAAGACAACACAAGACTAGACAGGACAAGAGAGGACATGACAAGACAAGACATGACATGACCTGACACGACATGACATGAAATGACATGACATGAAATGACATGACATGACAAGACAAGACAGGACAAGAGAGGACTTGGCAAGACAAGACCTGAAATGACATGACATGACATGACATGACATGAAATGACATTACTTGACAAGACAAGACAAAACAAGACAGGACAAGACAAGATAAGACATAACATGACATGACATGACATGACAAGACAAGATAAGACATAACATGACATGACATGACATGACAAGACAAGACAAGACAGGACAAGAGAGGACTTGGCAAGACACGACAAGACAAGACAACATAAGACAAGACAAGACAAGACAAGACAAGACAAGACAAGACAAGACAAGACGAGACAAGTCATGACATGACAAGACAAGACAAGACATGAAATGACATGTAAAGTCATGACATGACAAGACAAGACAAGACATGACATGACCTGACATGACATGACATGACATGAAATGACATGACATGACAAGACAAGACAAGACAAGACAAGACAAGACAAGACATGTCAAGACAAAACAAGACAAGACAAGACAAGACAAGATATGACATAACATGACATGACATGACATGACATGACAAGACAAGACAAGACAAGACAAGACAAGACAAGACAAGACAAGACAAGACAAGACAAGACAGGACAAGAGAGGACTTGACAAGACAAGACAAGACAAGACAAGATATGACATAACATGACATGAAATGACATGACATGAAATGACATGACATGACAAGACAAGACATGTCAAAACAAAACAAGACAAGACAAGACAAGACAAGATATGACATAACATGACATGACATGACATGACATGAAATGACATGACTGACAAGACAAGACAAGATAAGACATAATATGACATGACATGACATGACATGCCATGAAATGACATAAGATGACATGACATGACATGACAAGACAACACAAGACTAGACAGGACAAGAGAGGACATGACAAGACAAGACAAGACAAGACAAGACATGACATGACATGACATGACATGAAATGACATGACATGAAATGACAAGACAAGACAAGACAAGACAAGACATGACAAGACAGGACACCATAAGACAAGACAGGACAAGACAAGACAAGACAAGACTTGACAAGACAAGACATGAAATGACATGACATGACATGCCATGAAATGACATAAGATGACATGACATGACATGACAAGACAACACAAGACTAGACAGGACAAGAGAGGACATGACAAGACAAGACAAGACAAGAGAGGACTTGACCTGACACGACATGACATGAAATGACATGACATGAAATGACATGACATGACAAGACAAGACAAGACAAGACATGACATGACCTGACACGACATGACATGAAATGACATGACATGAAATGACATGACATGAAATGACATGACATGAAATGACATGACATGACAAGACAAGACAAGACAAGACAAGACAAGACAAGACAAGACAAGACAAGACATGACATGACATGACATGACATGAAATGACATGACATGACATGAAGTGACATGACATGACAAGACAAGACAAGACAAGACAAGACAAGACAAGACAAGACAAGACAAGACAAGACAAGATAAGACATAACATGACATGACATGACATGACAAGACAAGACAAGACATGAAATGACATGACTTGAAAAGACAAGACAAGACAAGACAGGACAAGATAAGACAAGATAAGACAAGACAAGACAAGACAAGATAAGACATAACATGACATGACATGACATGACAAGACAAGACATGAAAGGACATGACTTGAAAAGACACGACAAGACAAGACAGGACAAGACAAGACAAGATAAGACAAGACAGGACAAGACAAGACAGGACAGGACAAGACAAGACATGAAATGACATGACATGACATGACATGAAATGACATGACTGACAAGACAAGACAAGATAAGACATAATATGACATGACATGACAAGACAACACAAGACTAGACAGGACAAGAGAGGACATGACAAGACAAGACAAGACAAGACAAGACAAGACAAGACAAGACAAGACAAGACAAGACATGATATGACATGACATGACATGAAATGACATGACGTGACATGAAGTGACATGACATGACAAGACAAGACGAGACAAGACAAGACAAGACAAGACAAGACAAGACAAGGCAAGACATGACAAGACAGGACATGACTTGACAAGACAACACAAGACGAGACAAGTCATGATATGACAAGACAAGACAAGACATGAAATGACATGTAAAGTCATGACTTGACAAGACAAGACAAGACATGACATGACCTGACATGACATGACATGACATGACATGAAATGACATGACATGACAAGACAAGACAAGACAAGACAAGACAAGACAAGACAAGACAAGACAAGACATGTCAAGACAAAACAAGACAAGACAGGACAAGAAAAACAAGAAAAGACAAGTCAAGACAAGACAGGACAAGACAGGACAAGACAAGACAAGAAAAGACAAGACAAGACAAGACAAGACAAGACAAGACAAGACAAGACAAAACAAGACAAGACAAGACAAGACAAGACAAGACAAGACAAGACAAGACAAGACAAGACAAGACAAGACTAGACATAACATGACATGACATGACAAGATAAGACATGAAATGACATGACTTGACAAGACAAGACAAGACAGGACAAGAGAGGACTTGACAAGACAAGACATGAAATGACATGACTTGACAAGACAAGACAAGACAAGATAAGACATAACATGACATGACAAGACAAGATAAGACATAACATGACATGACATGACAATACAGGACAACATAAGACAAGACAAGACAAGACAAGACAAGACATAACATGACATGACATGACATGACAAGACAAGATAAGACATAACATGACATGACAAGACAAGATAAGACATAACATGACATGACAAGACAAGACAAGACATAACATGACATGACATGACATGACAAGACAAGATAAGACATAACATGACATGACAAGACAATTCAAGACAAGACAAGACAAGATAAGACATAACATGACATGACAGGACAAGACAAGACTAGACATAACATGACATGACAAGACAATTCAAGACAAGACAAGACAGGACAAGACAAGATAAGACATAACATGACATGACATGACAAGACAAGATAAGACATAACATGACAAGACAACACAAGACAAGACAGGACAAGAGAGGACTTGACAAGACAAGACATGAAATGACATGACATGACATGACATGACATGCCATGAAATGACATAAGATGACATGACATGACATGACAAGACAACACAAGACTAGACAGGACAAGAGAGGACATGACAAGACAAGACAAGACAAGAGAGGACTTGACCTGACACGACATGACATGAAATGACATGACATGAAATGACATGACATGACAAGACAAGACAAGACAAGACATGACATGACCTGACACGACATGACATGAAATGACATGACATGAAATGACATGACATGACAAGACAAGACAAGACAGGACAAGAGAGGACTTGGCAAGACAAGACCTGAAATGACATGACATGACATGAAATGACATGAAATGACATGACTTGACAAGACAAGACATAACATGACATGACAAGACAAGATAAGACATAACATGACATGACAAGACAAAATAAGACATAACATGACATGACATGACAAGACAACACAAGACAAGAGAGGACTTGACAAGACAAGACATGAAATTACATGACATGACATGCCATGAAATGACATAACATGACATGACATGACAAGACAACACAAGACTAGACAGGACAAGAGAGGACATGACAAGACAAGACAAGACAAGACAACATAAGACAAGACAAGACAAGAGAGGACTTGACCTGACACGACATGACATGAAATGACATGACATGAAATGACATGACATGACAAGACAAGACAAGACAAGACAAGACAAGACATGACATGACCTGACACGACATGACATGAAATGACATGACATGAAATGACATGACATGAAATGACATGACATGACAAGACAAGACAGGACAAGAGAGGACTTGGCAAGACAAGACCTGAAATGACATGACATGACATGACATGAAATGACATAAAATGACATGACTTGACAAGACAAGACAAGACAGGACAAGACAAGATAAGACATAACATGACATGACATGACATGACAAGACAAGATAAGACATAACATGACATGACAGGACAAGACAACACAAGACAAGACAGGACAAGAGAGGACTTGACAAGACAAGACATGAAATGACATGACTTGAAAAGACAAGACAAGACAAGACAAGATAAGACATAATATGACATGACATGACAAGACAACACAAGACTAGACAGGACAAGAGAGGACATGACAAGACAAGACATGACATGACCTGACACGACATGACATGAAATGACATGACATGAAATGACATGACATGACAAGACAAGACAGGACAAGAGAGGACTTGACAAGACAAGACATGAAATGACATGACATGACATGACATGACATGAAATGACATGACTTGACAAGACAAGACAAGACAAGACAGGACAAGACAAGATAAGACATAACATGACATGACATGACATGACAAGACAAGATAAGACATAACATGACATGACATGACAAGACAAGACAAGACTAGACAGGACAAGAGAGGACATGACAAGACAAGACAAGACAAGACAACATAAGACAAGACAAGACAAGACAAGACAAGACAAGACAAGACAAGACAAGACAAGACAAGACATGACATGACAAGACAAGACAAGACATGAAATGACATGTAAAGTCATGACATGACAAGACAAGACAAGACATGACATGACCTGACATGACATGACATGACATGAAATGACATGACATGACAAGACAAGACAAGACAAGACAAGACAAGACAAGACATGTCAAGACAAAACAAGACAAGACAAGACAAGACAAGATATGACATAACATGACATGACATGACATGACATGACAAGACAAGACAAGACAAGACAAGACAAGACAAGACAAGACAAGACAAGACAAGACAGGACAAGAGAGGACTTGACAAGACAAGACAAGACAAGACAAGATATGACATAACATGACATGAAATGACATGACATGAAATGACATGACATGACAAGACAAGACAAGACAAGACAAGACAAGACAAGACAAGACAAGACAAGATAAGACATAACATGACATGACATGACATGACATGAAATGACATGACATGACAAGACAAGACAAGATAAGACATAACATGACATGACATGACATGACAAGACATGAAATGACATAAGATGACATGACATGACATGACAAGACAACACAAGACAAGACAGGACAAGAGAGGACATGACAAGACAAGACAAGACAAGAGAGGACTTGACCTGACACGACATGACATGAAATGACATGACATGAAATGACAAGACAAGACAAGACAAGACAAGACATGACAAGACAGGACACCATAAGACAAGACAGGACAAGACAAGACAAGACAAGACTTGACAAGACAAGACATGAAATTACATGACATGACATGCCATGAAATGACATAACATGACATGACATGACAAGACAACAGAAGACTAGACAGGACAAGAGAGGACATGACAAGACAACAGAAGACTAGACAGGATTTGACCAGACACGACATGACATGAAATGACATGACATGAAATGACATGACATGAAAAGACAAGACAAGACAAGACATGACATGACCTGACACGACATGACATGACATGACATGACATGAAATGACATGACATGAAATGACATGACATGAAATGACATGACATGACAAGACAAGACAAGACAAGACAAGACAAGACAAGACAAGACAAGACAAGACAAGACATGACATGACATGACATGACATGACATGACATGACATGACATGAAGTGACATGACATGACAAGACAAGACAAGACAAGACAAGACAAGACAAGACAAGACAAGACAAGACAAGACAAGATAAGACATAACATGACATGACATGACATGACAAGACAAGACAAGACATGAAATGACATGACTTGACAAGACAAGACAAGACAAGACAGGACAAGATAAGACAAGATAAGACAAGACAAGACAAGACAAGATAAGACATAACATGACATGACATGACATGACAAGACAAGACATGAAAGGACATGACTTGAAAAGACAAGACAAGACAAGACAGGACAAGACAAGACAAGATAAGACAAGACAGGACAAGACAAGACAGGACAAGACAAGACAAGACATGAAATGACATGACATGACATGACATGAAATGACATGACATGACAAGACAAGACAAGATAAGACATAACATGACATGACATGACAAGACAAGACAAGACAAGACAGGACAAGACATGACATGACAAGACAAGACAAGACAAGACAAGACAAGACAAGACAAGACAAGACAAGACAAGACAAGACATGACATGACATGACATGACATGAAATGACATGACATGACATGAAATGACATGACATGACAAGACAAGACAAGACAAGACAAGACAAGACAAGACAAGACAAGACAAGACAAGACAAGACAAGACATGACAAGACAAGACATGACTTGACAAGACAAGACAAGACGAGACAAGTCATGACATGACAAGACAAGACAAGACATGAAATGACATGTAAAGTCATGACATGACAAGACAAGACAAGACATGACATGACCTGACATGACATGACATGACATGACATGAAATGACATGACATGACAAGACAAGACAAGACAAGACAAGACAAGACAAGACAAGACAAGACATGACATGACAAGACAAAACAAGACAAGACAGGACAAGAAAAACAAGAAAAGACAAGTCAAGACAAGACAGGACAAGACAGGACAAGACAAGACAAGAAAAGACAAGACAAGACAAGACAAGACAAGACAAGACAAGACAAGACAAAACAAGACAAGACAAAACAAGACAAGACATTAAAAAAACAAGAAAAGACAAGACAAGACAAGACAAGACTAGACATAACATGACATGACATGACAAGATAAGACATGAAATGACATGACTTGACAAGACAAGACAAGACAGGACAAGAGAGGACTTGACAAGACAAGACATGAAATGACATGACTTGACAAGACAAGACAAGACAAGATAAGACATAACATGACATGACAAGACAAAATAAGACATAACATGACATGACATGACAATACAGGACAACATAAGACAAGACAAGACAAGACAAGACTAGACATAACATGACATGACATGACATGACAAGACAAGATAAGACATAACATGACATGACAAGACAAGATAAGACATAACATGACATGACAAGACAAGACTAGACATAACATGACATGACATGACATGACAAGACAAGATAAGACATAACATGACATGACAAGACAAGACAAGACAAGACAAGACAAGATAAGACATAACATGACATGACAGGACAAGACAAGACTAGACATAACATGACATGACAAGACAATTCAAGACAAGACAAGACAGGACAAGACAAGATAAGACATAACATGACATGACATGACAAGACAAGATAAGACATAACATGACAAGACAACACAAGACAAGACAGGACAAGAGAGGACTTGACAAGACAAGACATGAAATGACATGACATGACATGACATGACATGCCATGAAATGACATAAGATGACATGACATGACATGACAAGACAACACAAGACTAGACAGGACAAGAGAGGACATGACAAGACAAGACAAGACAAGAGAGGACTTGACCTGACACGACATGACATGAAATGACATGACATGAAATGACATGACATGACAAGACAAGACAAGACAAGACATGACATGACCTGACACGACATGACATGAAATGACATGACATGAAATGACATGACATGACAAGACAAGACAAGACAGGACAAGAGAGGACTTGGCAAGACAAGACCTGAAATGACATGACATGACATGAAATGACATGAAATGACATGACTTGACAAGACAAGACAAGACAGGACAAGACAAGACAAGATAAGACATAACATGACATGACAAGACAAAATAAGACATAACATGACATGACATGACAAGACAACACAAGACAAGAGAGGACTTGACAAGACAAGACATGAAATTACATGACATGACATGCCATGAAATGACATAACATGACATGACATGACAAGACAACACAAGACTAGACAGGACAAGAGAGGACATGACAAGACAAGACAAGACAACATAAGACAAGACAAGACAAGAGAGGACTTGACCTGACACGACATGACATGAAATGACATGACATGAAATGACATGACATGACAAGACAAGACAAGACAAGACAAGACAAGACATGACATGACCTGACACGACATGACATGAAATGACATGACATGAAATGACATGACATGAAATGACATGACATGACAAGACAAGACAGGACAAGAGAGGACTTGGCAAGACAAGACCTGAAATGACATGACATGACATGACATGAAATGACATGAAATGACATGACTTGACAAGACAAGACAAGACAGGACAAGACAAGATAAGACATAACATGACATGACATGACATGACAAGACAAGATAAGACATAACATGACATGACAGGACAAGACAACACAAGACAAGACAGGACAAGAGAGGACTTGACAAGACAAGACATGAAATGACATGACTTGAAAAGACAAGACAAGACAAGACAAGACAAGATAAGACATAATATGACATGACATGACAAGACAACACAAGACTAGACAGGACAAGAGAGGACATGACAAGACAAGACAAGACAAGACTTGACATGACCTGACACGACATGACATGAAATGACATGACATGACAAGACAAGACAGGACAAGAGAGGACTTGGCAAGACAAGACCTGAAATGATATGACATGACATGACATGACATGAAATGACATGACTTGACAAGACAAGACAAGACAAGACAGGACAAGACAAGATAAGACATAACATGACATGACATGACATGACAAGACAAGATAAGACATAACATGACATGACATGACAAGACAACACAAGACAAGACAGGACAAGAGAGGACATGACAAGACAAGACAAGACAAGACAACATAAGACAAGACAAGACAAGACAAGACAAGACAAGACAAGACAAGACAAGACAAGACATGACATGACAAGACAAGACAAGACATGAAATGACATGTAAAGTCATGACATGACAAGACAAGACAAGACATGACATGACCTGACATGACATGACATGACATGAAATGACATGACATGACAAGACAAGACAAGACAAGACAAGACAAGACAAGACAAGACAAGACAAGACAAGACAAGACAAGACAAGACAAGATATGACATAACATGACATGACATGACATGACAAGACAAGACAAGACAAGACAAGACAAGACAAGACAAGACAAGACAAGACAAGACAAGACAAGACAAGACAAGACAAGACAAGAGAGGACTTGACAAGACAAGACAAGACAAGACAAGATATGACATAACATGACATGACATGACATGACATGAAATGACATGACATGACAAGACAAGACAAGACCAGACATGTCAAAACAAAACAAGACAAGACAAGATATGACATAACATGACATGACATGACAAGACAAGACAAGACAAGACAAGACAAGACAAGACAAGACATGACATGACATGACATGACAAGACAAGACATGACATGACATGACATGACATGACATGAAATGACATGACATGACAAGACAAGACAAGACAAGACAAGACAAGACAAGACAAGACAAGACAAGACAAGATATGACATAACATGACATGACATGACATGACAAGACAAGACAAGACAAGACAAGATAGGACAAGACAAGACAGGACAAGAGAGGACTTGACAAGACAAGACATGAAATGACATGACATGACATGACATGACATGACAAGACAAGATAAGACATAACATGACATGACATGACAAGACAAGACAAGACAAGACAGGACAAGAGAGGACTTGACAAGACAAGACATGAAATGACATGACATGACAAGACAAGACATGAAATGACATGACTTGAAAAGAAAAGAAAAGACAAGACAAGACAAGACAAGACAAGACAAGACAAGACAAGACAAGACAAGACAAGACAAGACAAGACAAGACAAGACAAGACAAGACAAGACAAGATAAGACATAACATGACATGACATGACATGACAAGACAAGACAAGACAGGACAAGAGAGGACTTGACAAGACAAGACATGAAATGACATGACATGACATGAAATGACATGAAATGACATGACTTGACAAGACAAGACAAGACAGGACAAGACAAGATAAGACATAACATGACATGACATGACATGACAAGACAAGATAAGACATAACATGACATGACAGGACAAGACAAGACAAGACAAGACAAGACAAGACAAGACAGGACAAGAGAGGACTTGACAAGACAAGACATGAAATGACATGACATGACATGACATGAAATGACATGACTGACAAGACAAGACAAGATAAGACATAATATGACATGACATGACAAGACAAGACAAGACAAGACAGGACAAGAGAGGACATGACAAGACAAGACAAGACAAGACAAGACAAGACAAGACAAGACATGACATGACATGACATGACATGAAATGACATGACATGAAATGACATGACATGACAAGACAAGACAAGACAAGACAAGACAAGACAAGACAAGACAAGACAAGACAAGACAAGACAAGACAAGACAAGACAAGACAAGACAAGACAAGACAAGACAAGACAAGATAAGACATAACATGACATGACATGACAAGACAAGACAAGACAAGACAAGACAAGACAAGACAGGACAAGAGAGGACTTGACAAGACAAGACATGAAATGACATGACATGACATGACATGAAATGACATGACTTGACAAGACAAGACAAGATAAGACATAACATGACATGACATGACAAGACAACACAAGACTAGACAGGACAAGAGAGGACATGACAAGACAAGACAAGACAAGACAAGACAAGACAAGACAAGACAAGACAAGACAAGACAAGATAAGACATAACATGACATGACATGACATGACATGACAAGACAAGACAAGACAAGACAAGACAAGACAAGACATGACATGACCTGACATGACAAGACAAGACATGACCTGACATGACATGACATGACATGACAAGACAAGACAAGACAAGACAAGACAAGACAAGACAAGACAAGACAGGACAAGAGAGGACTTGGCAAGACAAGACCTGAAATGACATGACATGACATGACATGAAATGACATGAAATGACATGACTTGACAAGACAAGACAAGACAGGACAAGACAAGATAAGACATAACATGACATGACATGACATGACAAGACAAGATAAGACATAACATGACATGACAGGACAAGACAAGACAAGACAAGACAACACAAGACAAGACAGGACAAGAGAGGACTTGACAAGACAAGACATGAAATGACATGACATGACATGACATGAAATGACATGACTGACAAGACAAGACAAGATAAGACATAATATGACATGACATGACAAGACAAGACAAGACAAGACAGGACAAGAGAGGACATGACAAGACAAGACAAGACAAGACAAGACAAGACAAGACAAGACAAGACAAGACAAGACAAGACAAGACATGATATGACATGACATGACATGACTTGAAATGACATGACATGACATGACATGACATGACATGACAAGACAAGACAAGACAAGACAAGACAAGACAAGACAAGACAAGACAAGACAAGACAAGACAAGACAAGACAAGACAAGACAAGATAAGACATAACATGACATGACATGACATGACAAGACAAGACAAGACATGAAATGACATGACTGACAAGACAAGACAAGACAAGACAGGACAAGATAAGACAAGACAAGACAAGACAAGACAAGACAAGATAAGACATAACATGACATGACATGACATGACAAGACAAGACATGAAAGGACATGACTTGAAAAGACGCGACAAGACAAGACAGGACAAGACAAGACAAGATAAGACAAGACAAGACAAGACAAAACAAGACAAGACAAAACAAGACATGACAAGACATGACATGACATGACATGAAATGACATGACTGACAAGACAAGACAAGATAAGACATAACATGACATGACATGACAAGACAAGACAAGACAAGACAGGACAAGAGAGGACATGACAAGACAAGACAAGACAAGACAAGACAAGACAAGACAAGACAAGACAAGACAAGACAAGACAAGACAAGACATGACATGACATGACATGACATGAAATGACATGACATGACATGAAATGACATGACATGACAAGACAAGACAAGACAAGACAAGACAAGACAAGACAAGACAAGACAAGACAAGACATGACAAGACAGGACATGACTTGACAAGACAAGACAAGACATAACATGGCATGACATGACATGACAAGACAAGACATGAAATGACATGAAATGATATGACATGACAAGACAAGATAAGACATAACATGACATGACATGACATGACATGACAAGACATGAAATGACATGACATGACAAGACAAGACAAGACAAGACAAGACAAGACAAGACAAGACAAGACATGACAAGACAAGACAAGACAAGACAGGACAAGAAAAGACATGACAAGACAAGACAAGACAAGACAAGACAAGACAGGACAAGACAAGACAAGACAAGACAAGACAAGACAAGACAAGACAAGACAAGACAAGACAAGACAAGACAAGACAAGACAAGACAAGACAAGACATGAAAAGACAAGACAAGACAAGACAAGACAAGACAAGACAGGACAAGAGATGACTTGACAAGACAAGACATGAAATGACATGACTTGACAAGACAAGACAAGACAAGATAAGACATAACATGACATGACAAGACAAAATAAGACATAACATGACATGACATGACAATACAGGACAACATAAGACAAGACAAGACAAGACTAGACATAACATGACATGACATGACATGACAAGACAAGATAAGACATAACATGACATGACAAGACAATTCAAGACAAGACAAGACAGGACAAGACAAGATAAGACATAACATGACATGACATGACATGACAAGACAAGATAAGACATAACATGACATGACAAGACAATTCAAGACAAGACAAGACAGGACAAGACAAGATAAGACATAACATGACATGACATGACAAGACAAGATAAGACATAACATGACAAGACAACACAAGACAAGACATGACAAGAGAGGACTTGACAAGACAAGACATGAAATGACATGACATGACATGACATGACATGACATGAAATGACATAAGATGACATGACATGACATGACAAGACAACACAAGACTAGACAGGACAAGAGAGGACATGACAAGACAAGACAAGACAAGAGAGGACTTGACCTGACACGACATGACATGAAATGACATGACATGAAATGACATGACATGACAAGACAAGACAAGACAAGACATGACATGACCTGACACGACATGACATGAAATGACATGACATGAAATGACAAGACAAGATAAGACATAACATGACATGACAAGACAACACAAGACAAGACAGGACAAGAGAGGACATGACAAGACAAGACAAGACAACATAAGACAAGACAAGACAAGAGAGGACTTGACCTGACACGACATGACATGAAATGACATGACATGAAATGACATGACATGACAAGACAAGACAAGACAAGACAAGACAAGACATGACATGACCTGACACGACATGACATGAAATGACATGACATGAAATGACATGACATGACAAGACAAGACAGGACAAGAGAGGACTTGGCAAGACAAGACCTGAAATGACATGACATGACATGACATGAAATGACATGAAATGACATGACTTGACAAGACAAGACAAGACAGGACAAGACAAGATAAGACATAACATGACATGACATGACATGACAAGACAAGATAAGACATAACATGACATGACAGGACAAGACAACACAAGACAAGACAGGACAAGAGAGGACTTGACAAGACAAGACATGAAATGACATGACATGACATGACATGAAATGACATGACTGACAAGACAAGACAAGATAAGACATAATATGACATGACATGACAAGACAACACAAGACTAGACAGGACAAGAGAGGACATGACAAGACAAGACATGAAATGACATGACATGACATGACATGAAATGACATGACATGAAATGACATGACATGACAAGACAAGACAAGACAAGACAAGACCTGAAATGACATGACATGACATGACATGACATGACTTGACAAGACAAGACAAGACAAGACAGGACAAGACAAGATAAGACATAACATGACATGACATGACATGACAAGACAAGATAAGACATAACATGACATGACATGACAAGACAACACAAGACAAGACAGGACAAGAGAGGACATGACAAGACAAGACAAGACAAGACAACATAAGACAAGACAAGACAAGACAAGACAAGACAAGACAAGACAAGACAAGACAAGACAAGACAAGACAAGACAAGACAAGACAAGACAAGACATGACATGACAAGACAAGACAAGACATGAAATGACATGACAAGACATGACATGACAAGACAAGACAAGACATGACATGACATGACATGACATGACATGACATGACATGAAATGACATGACATGACAAGACAAGACAAGACAAGACAAGACAAGACAAGACAAGACAAGACAAGACAAGACAAGACAAGACAAGACAAGATAAGACATAACATGACATGACATGACATGACAAGACAAGACAAGACAAGACAAGACAAGACAAGACAAGACAAGACAAGACAAGACAAGACAAGACAAGACAGGACAAGAGAGGACTTGACAAGACAAGACAAGACAAGACAAGACATAACATGACATGACATGACATGACATGAAATGACATGACATGACAAGACAAGACAAGACAAGACAAGACAAGACAAGACAAGACAAGACAAGACAAGACAAGATATGACATAACATGACATGACATGACATGACAAGACAAGACAAGACAAGACAAGACAAGACATGACATGACATGACATGACAAGACATGACATGACATGACATGACATGACATGACATGAAATGACATGACATGACAAGACAAGACAAGACAAGACAAGACAAGACAAGACAAGACAAGACAAGACAAAACAAGACAAGACAAGATATGACATAACATGACATGACATGACATGACAAGACAAGACAAGACAAGACAAGACAAGACAAGACAAGACAGGACAAGAGAGGACTTGACAAGACAAGACATGAAATGACATGACATGACATGACATGACATGACAAGACAAGATAAGACATAACATGACATGACATGACATGACAAGACAAGACAAGACAGGACAAGAGAGGACTTGACAAGACAAGACATGACATGACATGACATGACAAGACAAGACATGAAATGACATGACTTGAAAATAAAAGAAAAGACAAGACAAGACAAGACAAGACAAGACAAGACAAGACAAGACAAGACAAGACAAGACAAGACAAGACAAGACAAGACAAGACAAGACAAGATAAGACATAACATGACATGACATGACATGACAAGACAAGACAAGACAGGACAAGAGAGGACTTGGCAAGACAAGACCTGAAATGACATGACATGACATGACATGACATGACATGAAATGACATGACATGACATGAAATGACATGACTTGACAAGACAAGACAAGACAGGACAAGACAAGATAAGACATAACATGACATGACATGACATGACAAGACAAGATAAGACATAACATGACATGACAGGACAAGACAAGACAAGACAAGACAAGACAAGACAAGACAGGACAAGAGAGGACTTGACAAGACAAGACATGAAATGACATGACATGACATGACATGAAATGACATGACTGACAAGACAAGACAAGATAAGACATAATATGACATGACATGACAAGACAACACAAGACTAGACAGGACAAGAGAGGACATGACAAGACAAGACAAGACAAGACAAGACAAGACAAGACAAGACAAGACAAGACAAGACAAGACAAGACATGATATGACATGACATGACATGAAATGACATGACATGACATGAAATGACATGACATGACAAGACAAGACAAGACAAGACAAGACAAGACAAGACAAGACAAGACAAGACAAGACAAGACAAGATAAGACATAACATGACATGACATGACATGACAAGACAAGACAAGACAAGACATGAAATGACATGACTTGAAAAGACAAGACAAGACAAGACAAGACAAGATAAGACATAACATGACATGACATGACATGACAAGACAAGACAAGACATGAAATGACATGACATGACATGACAAGACAAGACAAGACAAGACAAGACAAGATAAGACATAACATGACATGACATGACATGACAAGACAAGACAAGACATGAAATGACATGACTTGAAAAGACAAGACAAGACAAGACAAGACAAGATAAGACATAACATGACATGACATGACATGACAAGACAAGACATGAAAGGACATGACTTGAAAAGACAAGACAAGACAAGACAGGACAAGACAAGACAAGATAAGACAAGACAGGACAAGACAAGACAGGACAGGACAAGACAAGACATGAAGTGACATGACTTGAAAAGAAAAGACAAGACAAAACAAGACAAGACAAAACAAGACATGACAAGACAAGACAACATAAGACAAGGCAAGACAAGACAAGACAGGACATGACTTGACATGACAAGATAACACAAGACAACACAGGACAAGAGAGGACATGACAAGACAAGACACCATAAGACAAGACAGGACAAGACAAGACAAGACATGACATGACCTGACACGACATGACATGAAATGACATGACGTGAAATGACATGACGTGACAAGACAAGACAGGACAAGGGAGGACTTGACAAGACAAGACATGAAATGACATGACATGACATGACATGAAATGACATGACTTGACAAGACAACATAAGACAAGGCAAGACAAGACAAGACAGGACATGACTTGACATGACAAGATAACACAAGACAACACAGGACAAGAGAGGACATGACAAGACAAGACACCATAAGACAGGACAAGACAAGACAAGACATGACACTACATGACATGACCTGACACGACATGACATGAAATGACATAACGTGACATGACATGACAAGACAACACAAGACTAGACAGGACAAGAGAGGAAATGACAAGACAAGACAAGACAACATAAGATAAGACAAGACAAGACAACATAAGACAAGACAAGACAAGACAAGACAAGACAAGACAAGACAAGACAAGACAAGACAAGACAAGACAAGACAAGACAAGACAAGACAAGACAAGACAAGACAAGACAAGACAAGACAAGACAAGACAAGACAAGACAAGACAAGACAAGACAAGACAAGACAAGACAAGACAAGACAAGACAAGACAAGACAAGACAAGACAAGATAAGACAAGACAAGACAAGACAAGACAAGACAAGACAAGACAAGACAAGACAAGACAAGACAAGACAAGACAAGACAAGACAAGACAAGACAAGACAAGACAAGACAAGACAAGACAAGACAAGACAAGACAAGACAAGACAAGACAAGACAAGACAAGACAAGACAAGACAAGACAAGACAAGACAAGACAAGATAAGACATAACATGACATGACATGACAAGACAAGACATGAAATGACATGACTTGACAAGACAAGACAAGACAAGACAAGACAAGACAAGACAAGACAAAACAAGACATGACAAGACAACATAAGACAAGGCAAGACATGACAAGACAGGACATGACTTGACAAGACAAGATAAGACATGAAATGACATGACATGACAAGACAAGACAAGACATGAAATGACATGTAAAGTCATGACTTGACAAGACAAGACAAGACATGACATGACCTGACATGACATGACATGACATGACATGACATGACATGACATGAAATGACATGACATGACAAGACAAGACAAGACAAGACAAGACAAGACAAGACAAGACAAGACAAGACAAGACAAGACAAGACATGACAAGACAAGACAAGACAAGACAAGACAAGACAAGACAAGACAGGACAAGACAAGACAAGACAAGACAAGACAAGACAAGACAGGACAAGACAAGACAAGACAAGACAAGACAAGACAAGACAAGACAAGACAAGACAAGACAAGACAAGACAAGACAAGACAAGACAAGACAAGACAAGACAAGACAAGACAAGACAAGACAAGACAAGACTAGACATAACATGACATGACATGACAAGATAAGACATGAAATGACATGACTTGACAAGACAAGACAAGACAGGACAAGAGAGGACTTGACAAGACAAGACATGAAATGACATGACTTGACAAGACAAGACAAGATAAGACATAACATGACATGACAAGACAAAATAAGACATAACATGACATGACATGACAATACAGGACAATATAAGACAAGACAAGACAAGACAAGACTAGACATAACATGACATGACATGACATGACAAGACAAGACAAGACAAGACAAGACAGGACAAGACAAGATAAGACATAACATGACATGACATGACAAGACAAGATAAGACATAACATGACATGACAAGACAAGACAAGACAAGACAAGACAAGACAAGACATAACATGACATGACATGACATGACAAGACAAGACAAGACAAGACAAGACAGGACAAGACAAGATAAGACATAACATGACATGACATGACAAGACAAGATAAGACATAACATGACATGACATGACAAGACAAGATAAGACATAACATGACAAGACAACACAAGACAAGACAGGACAAGAGAGGACTTGACAAGACAAGACATGAAATGACATGACATGACATGACATGACATGCCATGAAATGACATAAGATGACATGACATGACATGACAAGACAACACAAGACTAGACAGGACAAGAGAGGACATGACAAGACAAGACAAGACAAGAGAGGACTTGACCTGACAAGACATGACATGAAATGACATGACATGAAATGACATGACATGACAAGACAAGACAAGACAAGACATGACATGACCTGACACGACATGACATGAAATGACATGACATGAAATGACATGACATGAAATGACATGACATGACAAGACAAGACAAGACAGGACAAGAGAGGACTTGACAAGACAAGACATGAAATGACATGACATGACATGAAATGACATGAAATGACATGAAATGACATGAAATGACATGAAATGACATGAAATGACATGACTTGACAAGACAAGACAAGACAGGGCAAGACAAGATAAGACATAACATGACATGACAAGACAAAATAAGACATAACATGACATGACATGACAAGACAACACAAGACAAGAGAGGACTTGACAAGACAAGACATGAAATGACATGACATGACATGCCATGAAATGACATAACATGACATGACATGACAAGACAACACAAGACTAGACAGGACAAGACAAGACAAGACAAGACTAGACATAACATGACATGACATGACATGACAAGACAATTCAAGACAAGACAAGACAGGACAAGACAAGATAAGACATAACATGACATGACAGGACAAGACAAGACTAGACATAACATGACATGACAAGACAATTCAAGACAAGACAAGACAGGACAAGACAAGATAAGACATAACATGACATGACATGACAAGACAAGATAAGACATAACATGACAAGACAACACAAGACAAGACAGGACAAGAGAGGACTTGACAAGACAAGACATGAAATGACATGACATGACATGACATGACATGCCATGAAATGACATAAGATGACATGACATGACATGACAAGACAACACAAGACTAGACAGGACAAGAGAGGACATGACAAGACAAGACAAGACAAGAGAGGACTTGACCTGACACGACATGACATGAAATGACATGACATGACAAGACAAGACAAGACAAGACATGACATGACCTGACACGACATGACATGAAATGACATGACATGAAATGACATGACATGACAAGACAAGACAAGACAGGACAAGAGAGGACTTGGCAAGACAAGACCTGAAATGACATGACATGACATGAAATGACATGAAATGACATGAAATGACATGACTTGACAAGACAAGACAAGACAGGACAAGACAAGATAAGACATAACATGACATGACAAGACAAAATAAGACATAACATGACATGACATGACAAGACAACACAAGACAAGAGAGGACTTGACAAGACAAGACATGAAATGACATGACATGACATGCCATGAAATGACATAACATGACATGACATGACAAGACAACACAAGACTAGACAGGACAAGAGAGGACATGACAAGACAAGACAAGACAACATAAGACAAGACAAGACAAGAGAGGACTTGACCTGACACGACATGACATGAAATGACATGACATGACAAGACAAGACAAGACAAGACAAGACAAGACATGACATGACCTGACACGACATGACATGAAATGACATGACATGAAATGACATGACATGACATGACATGACATGACAAGACAAGACCTGAAATGACATGACATGACATGACATGAAATGACATGAAATGACATGACTTGACAAGACAAGACAAGACAGGACAAGACAAGATAAGACATAACATGACATGACATGACATGACAAGACAAGATAAGACATAACATGACATGACAGGACAAGACAAGACAAGACAAGACAAGACAAGACAAGACAGGACAAGAGAGGACTTGACAAGACAAGACATGAAATGACATGACATGACATGACATGAAATGACATGACTGACAAGACAAGACAAGATAAGACATAATATGACATGACATGACAAGACAACACAAGACTAGACAGGACAAGAGAGGACAAGACAAGACAAGACAAGACAAGACAAGACAAGACAAGACAAGACAAGACATGACATGACATGACATGACATGACATGACATGAAATGACATGACATGACATGACATGACATGACAAGACAAGACAAGACAAGACAGGACAAGAGAGGACTTGACAAGACAAGACATGAAAGACATGACATGACATGACATGACATGAAATGACATGACTTGACAAGACAAGACAAGATATGACATAACATGACATGACATGACATGACAAGACAAGACAAGACAAGACAAGACAGGACAAGAGAGGACTTGACAAGATAAGACGTAACATGACATGACATGACATGACAAGACAAGATAAGACATAACATGACATGACATGACATGACAAGACAAGATAAGACATAACATGACATGACATGACATGACAAGACAAGATAAGACATAACATGACATGACATGACATGACATGACATGAAAGGACATGACTTGACAAGACAAGACAAAACAAGACAGGACAAGACAAGATAAGACATAACATGACATGACTTGACAAGACAAGACAAAACAAGACAGGACAAGACAAGATAAGACATAACATGACATGACAAGACAAGATAAGACATAACATGACATGACATGACATGAAATGACATGACTTGACAAGACAAGACAAAACAAGACAGGACAAGACAAGATAAGACATAACATGACATGACATGACATGACAAGACAAGATAAGACATAACATGACATGACATGACAAGACAACACAAGACTAGACAGGACAAGAGAGGACATGACAAGACACGACAAGACAAGACAACATAAGACAAGACAAGACAAGACAAGACAAGACAAGACAAGACAAGACATGAAATGACATGTAAAGTCATGACATGACAAGACAAGACAAGACATGAAATGACATGTAAAGTCATGACATGACAAGACAAGACAAGACATGACATGACCTGACATGACATGACATGAAATGACATGACATGACAAGACAAGACAAGACAAGACAAGACATGACATGACATGACATGACAAGACAAGACAGGACAAGAAAAACAAGAAAAGACAAGTCAAGACAAGACAGGACAAGACAGGACAAGACAAGACAAGAAAAGACAAGACAAGACAAGACAAGACAAGACAAGACAAGACAAGACAAGACAAGACAAGACAAGACATGACAAGACAAGACAAGACAAGACAAGACAAGACAAGACAAGACAAGACAAGACAAGACAAGACAAGACAAGATAAGACATAACATGACATGACAAGACAAAATAAGACATAACATGACATGACATGACAAGACAAGACAAGACAAGACAAGACAAGACAAGACATGACATGACATGACATGACACGACATGACATGAAATGACATGACATGAAATGACATGACATGACAAGACAAGACAGGACAAGAGAGGACTTGACAAGACAAGACATGAAATGACATGACATGACATGACATGAAATGACATGACATGACAAGACAACACAAGACAAGACAAGACAAGACAAGACAAGACATGACATGACATGACAAGACAAGACAAGACAAGACAGGACAAGAGAGGACATGACAAGACAAGACACCATAAGACAAGACAAGACAAGACAAGACAAGACAAGACATGACATGACATGATAAGACATAACATGACATGACATGACATGACATGACATGACAAGATAAGACAAGACAAGACAGGACAAGAGAGGACAATACAAGACAACATAAGACAACATAAGACAAGACAAGACAACATAAGACAAGACAAGACAAGACAAGACAAAACAAGACAAGACAAAACAAGACAAGACAAGACAAGACAAGACAAGACAAGACAAGACAAGACAAGACAAGACAAGACAAGACAAGACAAGACAAGACAAGACAAGACAAGACAAGACAAGACAAGACAAGACAAGACAAGACAAGACAAGACAAGACAAGACAAGACAAGACAAGACAAGACAAGACAAGACAAGACAAGACAAGACAAGACAAGACAAGACAAGACAAGACAAGACAAGACAAGACAAGACAAGACAAGACAAGACAAGACAAGACAAGACAAGACAAGACAAGACAAGACAAGATAAGACATAACATGACATGACATGACAAGACAAGACATGAAATGACATGACTTGAAAAGAAAAGAAAAGACAAGACAAGACAAAACAAGACAAGACAAAACAAGACATGACAAGACAACATAAGACAAGGCAAGACATGACAAGACAGGACATGACTTGACAAGACAAGATAAGACATGAAATGACATGACTTGAAAAGACAAGACAAGACAAGACATGACATGACATGACATGACATGACAAGACAAGACAAGACATGACATGACCTGACATGACATGACATGACATGACATGACATGACATGACATGAAATGACATGACATGACAAGACAAGACAAGACAAGACAAGACAAGACAAGACAAGACAAGACATGACAAGACAAGACAAGACAAGACAAGACAAGACAAGACAAGACAGGACAAGAAAAGACAAGACAAGACAAGACAAGACAAGACAAGACAAGACAAGACAAGACAAGACAAGACAAGACAAGACAAGACAAGACAAGACAAGACAAGACAAGACAAGACAAGACAAGACAAGACAAGACAAGACAAGACAAGACAAGACAAGACAAGACAAGACAAGACATAACATGACATGACATGACAAGATAAGACATGAAATGACATGACTTGACAAGACAAGACAAGACAGGACAAGAGAGGACTTGACAAGACAAGACATGAAATGACATGACATGACAAGACAAGACAAGATAAGACATAACATGACATGACAAGACAAAATAAGACATAACATGACATGACATGACAAGACAAGACAACATTAGACAAGACAAGACAAGACAAGACAAGACATAACATGACATGACATGACATGACAAGACAAGACAAGACAAGACAAGACAGGACAAGACAAGATAAGACATAACATGACATGACATGACAAGACAAGACTAGACATAACATGACATGACAAGACAAGACAAGACAAGACAAGACAAGATAAGACATAACATGACATGACATGACATGACAAGACAAGACAAGACAAGACAAGACAGGACAAGACAAGATAAGACATAACATGACATGACATGACAAGACAAGATAAGACATAACATGACATGACATGACAAGACAAGATAAGACATAACATGACAAGACAACACAAGACAAGACAGGACAAGAGAGGACTTGACAAGACAAGACATGAAATGACATGACATGACATGACATGACATGACATGAAATGACATAAGATGACATGACATGACATGACAAGACAAGATAAGACTAGACAGGACAAGAGAGGACATGACAAGACAAGACAAGACAAGAGAGGACTTGACCTGACACGACATGACATGAAATGACATGACATGACAAGACAAGACAAGACAAGACAAGACATGACATGACAAGACATGACATGAAATGACATGACATGAAATGACATGACATGAAATGACATGACATGACAAGACAAGACAAGACAGGACAAGAGAGGACTTGGCAAGACAAGACATGAAATGACATGACATGACATGACATGACATGAAATGACATGAAATGACATGAAATGACATGACTTGACAAGACAAGACAAGACAGGACAAGACAAGATAAGACATAACATGACATGACAAGACAAAATAAGACATAACATGACATGACATGACAAGACAAGACAGGACAAGAGAGGACTTGACAAGACAAGACATGAAATGACATGACATGACTTGCCATGAAATGACATAACATGACATGACATGACAAGACAAGACAAGACAAGACAAGACAAGACAAGACAAGACAAGACAAGACATAACATGACATGACATGACATGACAAGACAAGACAAGACAAGACAAGACAAGACAAGACAAGATAAGACATAACATGACATGACAGGACAAGACAAGACTAGACATAACATGACATGACAAGACAAGACAAGACAAGACAAGACAGGACAAGACAAGATAAGACATAACATGACATGACATGACAAGACATGATAAGACATAACATGACATGACAGGACAAGACAACACAAGACAAGACAGGACTTGACAAGACAAGACATGAAATGACATGACATGACATGACATGACATGACATGAAATGACATAAGATGACATGACATGACATGACAAGACAACACAAGACAAGACAGGACAAGAGAGGACATGACAAGACAAGACAAGACAAGAGAGGACTTGACATGACAAGACATGACATGAAATGACATGACATGACAAGACAAGACAAGACAAGACATGACATGACATGACATGACATGACATGACAAGACAAGACAAGACAGGACAAGAGAGGACTTGACAAGACAAGACATGAAATGACATGACATGACATGACATGACATGAAATGACATGAAATGACATGACATGACAAGACAAGACAAGACAGGACAAGACAAGATAAGACATAACATGACATGACAAGACAAGATAAGACATAACATGACATGACATGACAAGACAAGACAAGACAAGAGAGGACTTGACAAGACAAGACATGAAATGACATGACATGACATGCCATGAAATGACATAACATGACATGACATGACAAGACAACACAAGACTAGACAGGACAAGAGAGGACATGACAAGACAAGACAAGACAACATAAGACAAGACAAGACAAGACAAGACATGACATGACATGACATGACATGAAATGACATGACATGACAAGACAAGACAAGACAAGACAAGACAAGACATGACATGACCTGACACGACATGACATGAAATGACATGACATGACATGACATGACATGAAATGACATGACATGAAATGACATGACATGACAAGACAAGACCTGAAATGACATGACATGACATGACATGAAATGACATGACTTGACAAGACAAGACAAGACAGGACAAGACAAGATAAGACATAACATGACATGACATGACATGACAAGACAAGATAAGACATAACATGACATGACAGGACAAGACAAGACAAGACAAGACAAGACAAGACAAGACAGGACAAGAGAGGACTTGACAAGACAAGACATGAAATGACATGACATGACATGACATGAAATGACATGACTGACAAGACAAGACAAGATAAGACATAACATGACATGACATGACAAGACAAGACAAGACAAGACAGGACAAGAGAGGACAAGACAAGACAAGACAAGACAAGACAAGACAAGACAAGACAAGACAAGACATGACATGACATGACATGACATGACATGACATGAAATGACATGACATGACATGACATGACATGACATGACAAGACAAGACAAGACAGGACAAGAGAGGACTTGACAAGACAAGACATGAAATGACATGACATGACATGACATGACATGAAATGACATGACTTGACAAGACAAAACAAGACAAGACAAGATATGACATAACATGACATGACATGACATGACAAGACAAGACAAGACAAGACAAGACAGGACAAGAGAGGACTTGACAAGACAAGACATGACATGACATGACATGACATGACAAGACAAGATAAGACATAACATGACATGACATGACATGACAAGACAAGATAAGACATAACATGACATGACATGACATGACAAGACAAGATAAGACATAACATGACATGACATGACATGACATGACATGAAAGGACATGACTTGACAAGACAAGACAAAACAAGACAGGACAAGACAAGATAAGACATAATATGACATGACATGACAAGACAAGACAAGACAAGACAAGACAAGACAAGATAAGACATAACATGACATGACAAGACAAGATAAGACATAACATGACATGACATGACATGAAATGACATGACTTGACAAGACAAGACAAAACAAGACAGGACAAGACAAGATAAGACATAACATGACATGACATGACATGACAAGACAAGATAAGACATAACATGACATGACATGACAAGACAACACAAGACTAGACAGGACAAGAGAGGACATGACAAGACACGACAAGACAAGACAACATAAGACAAGACAAGACAAGACAAGACAAGACAAGACAAGACAAGACAAGACAAGACAAGACAAGTCATGACATGACAAGACAAGACAAGACATGAAATGACATGTAAAGTCATGACATGACAAGACAAGACAAGACATGACATGACATGACATGACATGACATGAAATGACATGACATGACAAGACAAGACAAGACAAGACAAGACAAGACATGTCAAGACAAAACAAGACAAGACAGGACAAGAAAAACAAGAAAAGACAAGTCAAGACAAGACAGGACAAGACAGGACAAGACAAGACAAGAAAAGACAAGACAAGACAAGACAAGACAAGACAAGACAAGACAAGACAAGACAAGACAAGACAAGACATGACAAGACAAGACAAGACAAGACAAGACAAGACAAGACAAGACAAGACAAGACAAGACAAGACAAGACAAGACAAGACAAGATAAGACATAACATGACATGACAAGACAAAATAAGACATAACATGACATGACATGACAAGACAAGACAAGACAAAACAAGACAAGACAAGACATAACATGACATGACATGACATGACAAGACAAGATAAGACATAACATGACATGACAAGACAATTCAAGACAAGATAAGACTTAACATGACATGACAAGACAAGACAAGACAAGACATGACTTGACATGACAAGAGAACACAAGACAAGACAGGACAAGACAAGACAAGATAAGACATAACATGACATGACATGACAAGACAAGATAAGACATAGCATGACATGACAGGACAAGACAACACAAGACAAGAGAGGACTTGACCTGACACGACATGACATGACATGACATGACAAGACAAGACAACATAAGACAAGACAAGACAAGACATAACATGACATGACATGACATGACAAGACAAGATAAGACATAACATGACATGACAAGACAAGACAAGACAAGACAAGACAGGACAAGACAAGATAAGACATAACATGACATGACATGACAAGACAAGACAAGACATAACATGACATGACATGACATGACAAGACAAGACAAGACAGGACAAGACAAGATAAGACATAACATGACATGACAAGACAAGACAAGACAAGACAAGACAAGACAAGACAAGATAAGACATAACATGACATGACATGACAAGACAAGACAAGACATGACATGACTTGACAAGACAAGACAAGACAAGACAAGACAGGACAAGACAAGATAAGACATAACATGACATGACATGACAAGACAAGATAAGACATAACATGACAAGACAATTCAAGACAAGACAAGACAGGACAAGACAAGATAAGACATAACATGACATGACAGGACAAGACAAGACTAGACATAACATGACAAGACTAGACATAACATGACATGACATGACATGACAAGACAAGATAAGACATAACATGACATGACAAGACAATTCAAGACAAGACAAGACAGGACAAGACAAGATAAGACATAACATGACATGACAGGACAAGACAAGACTAGACATAACATGACATGACAAGACAATTCAAGACAAGACAAGACAGGACAAGACAAGACATGAAATGACATGACATGACATGACATGACATGCCATGAAATGACATAAGATGACATGACATGACATGACAAGACAACACAAGACTAGACAGGACAAGAGAGGACATGACAAGACAAGACAAGACAAGACATGACATGACCTGACACGACATGACATGAAATGACATGACATGACATGACATGACATGACAAGACAAGACATGAAATGACATGACATGACAAGACAAGACAAGACAAGACAAGACAAGACAAGACAAGAGAGGACTTGACAAGACAAGACATGAAATGACATGAATTGACATGACATGACATGACATGACTTGACAAGACAAGACAAGATAAGACATTACATGACATAACATGACATGACATGACATGACAAGACAAGACAAGACAAGACAAGACAGGACAAGAGAGGACTTGACATGACATGATATGAAATGACATGACTTGACAAGACAAGACTAGACAGGACAAGAGAGGACATGACAAGACAAGACAAGACAACATAAGACAAGACAAGACAAGAGAGGACTTGACCTGACACGACATGACATGAAATGACATGACATGAAATGACATGACATGACAAGACAAGACAAGACAAGACAAGACAAGACAAGACAAGACATGACATGACCTGACACGACATGACATGAAATGACATGACATGAAATGACATGACATGACAAGACAAGACAAGACAGGACAAGAGAGGACTTGACAAGACAAGACATGAAATGACATGACATGACATGACATGAAATGACATGACTTGACAAGACAAGACAAGACAAGACAAGACAAGATAAGACATAACATGACATGACATGACAAGACAAGACAAGACAAGACAAGACAAGACAAGACAAGACAAGAGAGGACTTGACAAGACAAGACATGAAATGACATGACATGACATGACATGAAATGACATGAAATGACATGACATGACAAGACAAGACAAGATAAGACATAACATGACATGACATGACAAGACAAGACAAGACAAGACAAGACAAGACAGGACAAGAGAGGACTTGACAAGACAAGACATGAAATGACATGACATGACATGACATGACATGACATGAAATGACATGACATGACAAGACAAGACAAGACAAGACAAGACAAGACAAGACAAGACAAGACAAGACAAGACAAGACATGACAAGACAAGACAAGACAAGACAAGACAAGACAAGACAAGACAAGACAAGACAAGACAAGACAAGACAAGACAAGACAAGATAAGACATAACATGACATGACAAGACAAAATAAGACATAACATGACATGACATGACAAGACAACATAAGACAAGACAAGACTAGACATAACATGACATGACATGACATGACAAGACAAGATAAGACATAACATGACATGACAAGACAATTCAATACAAGACAAGACAGGACAAGACAAGATAAGACATAACATGGCATGACATGACTTGACAAGACAAGACATGACATGACCTGACATGACATGACATGACAAGACAAGACAGGACAAGACAAGATAAGACATAACATGACATGACATGACAAGACATGATAAGACATAACATGACATGACAGGACAAGACAACACAAGACAAGACAGGACTTGACAAGACAAGACATGAAATGACATGACTTGACAAGACAAGACAAGATAAGACAAGACAAGACAAGACATGACATGACATGACATGACATGACAAGACAAGATAAGACATAACATGACATGACAAGACAAGACAAGACAAGACAAGACAAGACAAGACAAGATAAGACATAACATGACATGACATGACAAGACAAGACAAGACATAACATGACATGACAAGACAAGACAAGACAAGACAAGACAAGACAAGACAAGACAAGACATGACATGACATGACAAGACAAGACAAGACAAGACAAGACAGGACAAGACAAGACAAGACATGACATGACATGACATGACAAGACAAGACAAGACATGACATGACATGAAATGACATGACATGACAAGACAAGACAAGACAGGACAAGACAAGATAAGACATAACATGATATGACATGACAAGACAAGATAAGACATAACATGACAAGACAAGACAAGACAAGACAAGACAAGACAAGACAAGATAAGACATGACATGACATGACATGACAAGACAAGACAAGACAAGACAAGACAAGACAAGACATGACATGACATGACATGACATGACAAGACAAGACAAGACAAGACAAGATAAGACATAACATGACATGACATGACAAGACAAGACAAGACATGACATGACATGACAAGACAAGACAAGACAAGACAAGACAAGACAAGACAAGACATGACATGACATGACATGACATGACATGACATGACAAGACAAGACAAGACAAGATAAGACATAACATGACATGACATGACAAGACAAGACAAGACATAACATGACATGACAAGACAAGACAAGACAAGACAAGACAAGACAAGACAAGACATGAAATGACATGACATGACATGACATGACATGCCATGAAATGACATAAGATGACATGACATGACATGACAAGACAACACAAGACTAGACAGGACAAGAGAGGACATGACAAGACAAGACAAGACAAGACATGACATGACATGACACGACATGACATGAAATGACATGACATGAAATGACATGACATGACAAGACAAGACATGAAATGACATGACTTGACAAGACAAGACAAGACAAGACAAGACAAGACAGGACAAGAGAGGACTTGACAAGACAAGACATGAAATGACATGACATGACATGACATGACATGACATGACTTGACAAGACAAGACAAGATAAGACATAACATGACATGACATGACATGACATGACATGACAAGACAAGACAAGACAAGACAAGACAAGACAAGACAAGACAAGACATGACATGACATGACATGAAATGACATGACATGACAAGACAAGACAAGACAAGACAAGACATGACATGACAAGACAAGACAAGACAAGACAAGACAAGACAAGACAAGACATGACTTGACATGACAAGACATGACATGACATGACATGACATGAAATGACATGACATGACAAGACAAGACAAGACAAGACAAGACAAGACAAGACAAGACATGACATGACATGACATGACATGACATGAAATGACATGACATGACATGACATGACATGACATGACATGACATGACATGACATGACATGACAAGACAAGACAAGACAGGACAAGAGAGGACTTGACAAGACAAGACAAGACAGGACATGACAAGACAAGACATGAAATGACATGACTTGACAAGACAAGACAAGACAGGACAAGACAAGATAAGACATAACATGACATGACATGACTTGAAAAGAAAAGAAAAGACAAGACAAAACAAGACAAGACAAGACAGGACAGGACAAGATAAGACATAACATGACATGACATGACATGACATGACATGACATGAAAGGACATGACTTGACAAGACAAGACAAGATAAGACATAACATGACATGACATGACAAGACAAGACAAGACAAGACAAGACAAGACAGGACAAGAGAGGACTTGACAAGACAAGACATGAAATGACATGACATGACATGACATGAAATGACATGACTTGACAAGACAAGACAAGATATGACATAACATGACATGACATGACATGACAAGACAAGACAAGACAAAACAAGACAAGACAGGACAAGAGAGGACTTGACAAGACAAGACATGAAATGACATGACATGACATGACATGACATGACATGACTTGACAAGACAAGACAAGATATGACATAACATGACATGACATGACAAGACAAGACAAGACAAGACAAGACAAGAGAGGACATGACAAGACAAGACAAGACAAGACAAGACAAGACAAGACAAGACAAGACAAGACAAGACAAGACAAGACAAGACAAGACATGACATGACATGACATGACATGACATGACATGAAATGACATGACATGACATGAAATGACATGACATGACAAGACATGACATGACATGACATGACAAGACAAGACAAGACAAGACAAGACAAGACAAGACAAGACAAGACAAGACAAGACAAGACATAACATGACATGACATGACATGACAAGACAAGACAAGACATGAAATGACATGACTTGACAAGACAAGACAAGACAAGACAAGACAAGACAAGACAAGACAAGACAAGACAAGACAAGACAAGACAAGACATAACATGACATGACATGACATGACAAGACAAGACATGAAATGACATGACTTGACAAGACAAGACAAGACAAGACAAGACAAGACAAGACAAGACAAGACAAGACAAGACAAGACAAGATAAGACATAACATGACATGACATGACATGACAAGACAAGACAAGACATGAAATGACATGACTTGAAAAGACAAGACAAGACAAGACAAGACAAGACAAGACAAGACAAGACAAGATAAGACAAGATAAGACAAGACAAGACAAGACAAGATAAGACATAACATGACATGACATGACATGACAAGACAAGACATGAAAGGACATGACTTGAAAAGACACGACAAGACAAGACAGGACAAGACAAGACAAGGTAAGACAAGACAGGACAAGACAAGACAGGACAGGACAAGACAAGACATGAAGTGACATGACTTGAAAAGAAAAGACAAGACAAGACAAGACAAGACAAAACAAGACATGACAAGACAAGACAACATAAGACAAGGCAAGACAAGACAAGACAGGACATGACTTGACATGACAAGATAACACAAGACAACACAGGACAAGAGAGGACATGACAAGACAAGACACCATAAGACAAAACAAGACAGGACAAGACAAGACAAGACAAGACATGACATGACCTGACACGACATGACATGAAATGACATGACATGAAATGACATGACATGACAAGACAAGACAAGACAAGACAAGACAGGACAAGGGAGGACTTGACAAGACAAGACATGAAATGACATGACATGACATGACATGAAATGACATGACTTGACAAGACAAGATAAGACATAACATGACATGACATGACAAGACAAGACAAGACAAGACAAGACAAGACAAGACAAGACAAGACAAGACAAGACAAGACAAGACAAGACAAGACAAGACAAGACAAGACAAGACAAGACAAGACAAGACAAGACAAGACAAGACAAGACAAGACAAGACAAGACAAGACAAGACAAGACAAGACAAGACAAGACAAGACAAGACAAGACAAGACAAGACAAGACATGACAAGACAAGACAAGACAAGACAAGACAAGACAAGACAAGACAAGATAAGACATAACATGACATGACATGACAAGACAAGACATGAAATGACATGACTTGAAAAGACAAGACAAGACAAGACAAGACAAGACAAGACAAGACAAGACAAGACAAGACAAGACCACACAAGACAAGACAAGACTTGACAAGACAGGACATGACTTGACAAGACAAGACGTGAAATGACACGACATGACAAGACATGACATGACAAGACAAGACAAGACATGAAATGACATGTAAAGTCATGACTTGACAAGACAAGACAAGACATGACATGACATGACATGACATGACATGACATGAAATGACATGACATGACAAGACAAGACAAGACAAGACAAGACAAGACAAGACAAGACATGACAAGACAAGACAAGACAAGACAGGACAAGAAAAGACAAGACAAGACAAGACAAGACAAGACAGGACAAGACAAGACAAGACAAGACAAGACAAGACAAGACAAGACATAACATGACATGACAAGACAAGACAAGACAAGACATGACATGACATGACAAGACAAGACAAGACAAGACAAGACAAGACAAGACAAGATAAGACATAACATGACATGACATGACAAGACAAGATAAGACATAACATGACAAGACAACACAAGACAAGACAGGACAAGAGAGGACTTGACAAGACAAGACATGAAATGACATGACATGACATGACATGACATGACATGACATGACATGACAAGACAAGACAAGACAAGACAAGACAAGACAAGACAAGACAAGACAAGACAAGACAAGACAAGACAAGACAAGACATGACAAGACAAGACAAGACAAGACAAGACAAGACAAGACAAGACAAGACATGACATGACATGAAATGACATGACATGACAAGACAAGACAAGACATGACATGACATGACATGACATGACATGACATGACATGACAAGACAAGACAAGACAAGACAAGACAAGACAAGACAAGACAAGACAAGACAAGACAAGACAAGACATGACAAGACAAGACAAGACAAGACAAGACAAGACAAGACAAGACAAGACAAGACATAACATGACATGACATGACAAGACAAGACATGAAATGACATGACTTGACAAGACAAGACAAGACAGGACAAGAGAGGACTTGACAAGACAAGACATGAAATGACATGACATGACAAGACAAGACAAGACAAGATAAGACATAACATGACAAGACAAAACAAGACAAGACAAAACAGGACAAGACATGACAATACAAGACAACATAAGACAAGACAAGACAAGACAAGACTAGACATAACATGACATGACATGACATGACAAGACAAGATAAGACATAACATGACATGACAAGACAAGACAAGACAAGACAGGACAAGACAAGACAAGATAAGACATAACATGACATGACAAAACAACACAAGACTAGACAGGACAAGAGAGGACATGACAAGACAAGACAAGACAAGACAGGACAAGACAAGATAAGACATAACATGACATGACATGACAAGACAAGATAAGACATAACATGACTTGACATGACAAGACAAGACAGGACAAGAGAGGACTTGACAAGACAAGACATGAAATGACATGACATGACATGACATGACATGCCATGAAATGACATAAGATGTCATGACATGACATGACAAGACATGAAATGACATAACATGACATGACATGACAAGACAACACAAGACAAGACAGGACAAGAGAGGACATGACAAGACAAGACAAGACAAGAGAGGACTTGACCTGACACGACATGACATGAAATGACATGACATGAAATGACATGACATGACAAGACAAGACAAGACAAGACAAGAGAGGACTTGACAAGACAAGACATGAAATGACATGACATGACATGACATGACATGACATGACATGACATGACATGACATGACATGACATGACATGACATGACATGAAATGACATGACTTGACAAGACAAGACAAGACAAGACAAGACAAGATAAGACATAACATGACATGACAAGACAAGAGAAGACATAACATGACATGACATGACAAGACAAGACAAGACAAGAGAGGACTTGACAAGACAAGACATGAAATGACATGACATGACATGACATGAAATGACATAACATGACATGACATGACAAGACAACACAAGACTAGACAGGACAAGAGAGGACATGACAAGACAAGACAAGACAACATAAGACAAGACAAGACAAGACATGACATGACATGACATGGCATGACATGACATGACATGACATGAAATGACATGACATGACAAGACAAGACAAGACAAGACAAGACAAGACAAGACAAGACAAGACAAGATAAGACATAACATGACATGACATGACAAGACAAGATAAGACATAACATGACATGACAGGACAAGACAAGACAAGACAACACAAGACAAGACAGGACAAGAGAGGACTTGACAAGACAAGACATGAAATGACATGACATGACAAAACAAGACAAGATAAGACATAACATGACATGACATGACAAGACAACACAAGAGTAGACAGGACAAGAGAGGACATGACAAGACAAGACAAGACAAGACAATACAAGACAACACTAGACATAACATGACATGACATGACAAGACAGGACATAACATGACATGACATGACATGACAAGACAAGATAAGACATAACATGACATGACATGACATGAAATGACATGACTTGACAAGACAAGACAAGACATGACATGACATGACATGACATGACATGACATGAAATGACATGACTTGACAAGACAAGACAAGACAAGACAAGACAAGATAAGACATAACATGACATGACATGACAAGACAAGACAAGACAAGACAAGACAAGACAAGACAGGACAAGAGAGGACTTGACAAGACAAGACATGAAATGACATGACATGACATGACATGAAATGACATGACTTGACAAGACAAGACAAGATAAGACATAACATGACATGACATGACAAGACAAGACAAGACAAGACAAGACAAGACAAGACAGGACAAGACAAGACAAGACAAGACAAGACAAGACAAGACAAGACAAGACATGACATGACATGACATGACATGACATGACATGACATGACAAGACAAGACAAGACAAGACAAGACAAGACAAGACAAGACAAGACAAGACATGACATGACATGACAAGACAAGACAAGACAAGACAAGACATGACAAGACAAGACAAGATAAGACATAACATGACATGACATGACATGACAAGACAAGACAAGACAAGACAGGACAAGACAAGACAAGACAAGACAAGACAAGACAAGACAAGACAAGACAAGATAAGACAAGACATGACATGACATGACATGACAAGACAAGACATGACATGACAAGACAAGACAAGACAAGACAAGACAAGACAAGACAAGACAAGACAAGACAAGACATGACAAGACAACATAAGACAAGACAAGACAAGACAAGACAAGACATGACTTGACAAGACAAGACAAGACAAGACAAGACATGACATGACAAGACAAGACAAGACATGAAATGACATGACAAGACATGACTTGACAAGACAAGACAAGACATGACATGACATGACATGACATGACATGACATGAAATGACATGACATGACAAGACAAGACAAGACAAGACAAGACAAGACAAGACAAGACAAGACAAGACATGACAAGACAAGACAAGACAAGACAGGACAAGAAAAGACAAGACAAGACAAGACAAGACAAGACAGGACAAGACAGGACAAGACAAGACAAGAAAAGACAAGACAAGACAAGACAAGACAAGACAAGACAAGACAAGACAAGACAAGACAAGACAAGACAAGACAAGACAAGACAAGACAAGACAAGACAAGACAAGACAAGACAAGACATGACAAGACAAGACAAGACAAGACAAGACAAGACAAGACAAGACAAGACAAGACAAGACATGACATGACATGACATGACAAGATAAGACATGAAATGACATGACTTGACAAGACAAGACAAGACAGGACAAGAGAGGACTTGACAAGACAAGACATGAAATGACATGACATGACAAGACAAGACAAGACAAGACAAGACAAGACAAGACAAGACAAGACAAGATAAGACATAACATGACATGACAAGACAAGACAAGACAAGACAAGACAGGACAAGACAAGATAAGACATAACATGACATGACAGGACAAGACAAGACAAGACAAGACATGACATGACATGACAAGACAAGACAAGACAAGACAGGACAAGACAAGATAAGACATAACATGACATGACATGACAAGACAAGATAAGACATAACATGACAAGACAACACAAGACAAGACAGGACAAGAGAGGACTTGACAAGACAAGACATGAAATGACATGACATGACATGACATGACATGCCATGAAATGACATAAGATGACATGACATGACATGACAAGACAAGACAAGACATGAAATGACATAACATGACATGACATGACAAGACAACACAAGACTAGACAGGACAAGAGAGGACATGACAAGACAAGACAAGACAAGACATGACATGACCTGACACGACATGACATGAAATGACATGACATGAAATGACATAACATGACAAGACAAGACAAGACAGGACAAGAGAGGACTTGGCAAGACAAGACCTGAAATGACATGACATGACAAGACAAGACAAGACAAGACATGACATGACCTGACACGACATGACATGACATGACAAGACAAGACAGGACAAGACAAGATAAGACATAACATGACATGACAAGACAAAATAAGACATAACATGACATGACATGACAAGACAACATAAGACAAGAGAGGACTTGACAAGACAAGACATGAAATGACATGACATGACATGCCATGAAATGACATAACATGACATGACATGACAAGACAACACAAGACTAGACAGGACAAGAGAGGACATGACAAGACAAGACAAGACAACATAAGACAAGACAAGAGAGGACTTGACCTGACACGACATGACATGAAATGACATGACATGACAAGACAAGACAAGACAAGACAAGACAAGACAAGACAAGACAAGACAAGATAAGACATAACATGACATGACATGACATGACAAGACAAGATAAGACATAACATGACATGACATGACAAGACAAGACAAGACAAGACAAGACAAGACAAGACAGGACAAGAGAGGACTTGACAAGACAAGACATGAAATGACATGACATGACATGACATGACATGAAATGACATGACTTGACAAGACAAGACAAGATAAGACATAACATGACATGACATGACAAGACAACACAAGACTAGACAGGACAAGAGAGGACATGACAAGACAAGACAAGACAAGACAAGACAAGACAAGACAAGACAAGACATGACATGACATGACATGACATGACATGACATGAAATGACATGACATGACATGAAGTGACATGACATGACAAGACATGACATGACATGACATGACAAGACAAGACAAGACAAGACAAGACAAGACAAGACAAGACAAGACAAGACAAGACAAGACAAGACAAGACAAGACAAGACATAACATGACATGACATGACATGACAAGACAAGACAAGACATGAAATGACATGACTTGAAAAGACAAGACAAGACAAGACAGGACAAGATAAGACAAGATAAGACAAGACAAGACAAGACAAGATAAGACATAACATGACATGACATGACATGACAAGACAAGACATGAAAGGACATGACTTGAAAAGACACGACAAGACAAGACAGGACAAGACAAGACAAGATAAGACAAGACAGGACAAGACAAGACAGGACAGGACAAGACAAGACATGAAGTGACATGACTTGAAAAGAAAAGACAAGACAAAACAAGACAAGACAAAACAAGACATGACAAGACAAGACAACATAAGACAAGGCAAGACAAGACAAGACAGGACATGACTTGACATGACAAGATAACACAAGACAACACAGGACAAGAGAGGACATGACAAGACAAGACACCATAAGACAAGACAGGACAAGACAAGACAAGACAAGACATGACATGACCTGACACGACATGACATGAAATGACATGACATGAAATGACATGACATGACAAGACAAGACAAGACAAGACAAGACAAGACAAGACAGGACAAGGGAGGACTTGACAAGACAAGACAAGACATGAAATGACATGACATGACATGACATGACATGACATGAAATGACATGACTTGACAAGACAAGATAAGACATAACATGACATGACATGACATGACAAGACAACACAAGACTAGACAGGACAAGAGAGGAAATGACAAGACAAGACAAGACAACATAAGACAAGACAAGACAAGACAACATAAGACAAGACAAGACAAGACAAGACAAGACAAGACAAGACAAGACAAGACAAGACAAGACAAGACAAGACAAGACAAGACAAGACAAGACAAGACAAGACAAGACAAGACAAGACAAGACAAGACAAGACAAGACAAGACAAGACAAGACAAGACAAGACAAGACAAGACAAGACAAGACAAGACAAGACAAGACAAGACAAGACAAGACAAGACAAGACAAGACAAGACAAGATAAGACATAACATGACATGACATGACAAGACATGACATGAAATGACATGACATGAAATGACATGACATGACAAGACAAGACAAGACAAGACAAGACAAGACAAGACAAGACAAGACAGGACAAGAGAGGACTTGACAAGACAAGACATGAAATGACATGACATGACATGACATGACATGACATGAAATGACATGACTTGACAAGACAAGATAAGACATAACATGACATGACATGACATGACAAGACAAGACAAGACAAGACAGGACAAGAGAGGACATGACAAGACAAGACAAGACAACATAAGACAAGACAAGACAAGACAACATAAGACAAGACAAGACAAGACAAGACAAGACAAGACAAGACAAGACAAGACAAGACAAGACAAGACAAGACAAGACAAGACAAGACAAGACAAGACAAGACAAGACAAGACAAGACAAGACAAGATAAGACATAACATGACATGACATGACAAGACAAGACATGAAATGACATGACTTGAAAAGACAAGACAAGACAAGACAAGACAAGACAAGACAAGACAAAACAAGACATGACAAGACAACATAAGACAAGACAAGACATGACAAGACAGGACATGACTTGACATGACAAGATAACACAAGACAACACAGGACAAGAGAGGACATGACAAGACAAGACACCATAAGACAAAACAAGACAGGACAAGACAAGACAAGACAAGACATGACATGACATGACACGACATGACATGAAATGACATGACATGAAATGACATGACATGACAAGACAAGACAAGACAAGACAAGACAAGACAAGACAAGACAAGACAAGACAAGACAAGACAAGACAAGACAAGACAAGACAAGACAAGACAAGACAAGACAAGACAAGACAAGACAAGACAAGACAAGACAAGACAAGACAAGACAAGACAAGACAAGACAGGACAAGACAAGACAAGACAAGACAAGACAAGACAAGACAAGACAAGACATGACAAGACAAGACAAGACAAGACAAGACAAGACAAGACAAGACAAGACAAGACAAGACAAGACAAGACAAGACAAGACAAGACAAGACAAGACAAGACAAGACAAGACAAGACATGACAAGACAAGACAAGACAAGACAAGACAAGACAAGACAAGACAAGATAAGACATAACATGACATGACAAGACAAGATAAGACATAACATGACATGACATGACATGACATGACATGAAATGACATGACATGAAATGACATGACATGACAAGACAAGACAAGACAAGACAAGACAAGACAGGACAAGACAAGACAAGACAAGACAAGACAAGACAAGACATGACAAGACATGACAAGACAAGACAAGACAAGACAAGACAAGACAAGACAAGACAAGACAAGACAAGACAAGACAAGACAAGACAAGACAAGACATGACAAGACAAGACAAGACAAGACATGACAAGACAAGACATGACAAGACAAGACAAGACAAGACAAGACAAGACAAGACAAGACAAGACAAGACATGACAAGACAAGACAAGACAAGACAAGACAAGACAAGACAAGACAAGACAAGACAAGACAAGATAAGACAAGACAAGACAAGACATGACAAGACATGACAAGACAAGACAAGACAAGACAAGACAAGACAAGACAAGACAAGACAAGACAAGACAAGACAAGACAAGACATGACAAGACAAGACAAGACAAGACAAGACAAGACAAGACAAGACAAGACAAGACAAGACAAGACAAGACAACACAGGACAAGAGAGGACATGACAAGACAAGACACCATAAGACAAGACAAGACAAGACAAGACAAGACAAGACAAGACATGACATGACATGACATGACATGACAAGAAATGACATGACATGAAATGACATGACATGACAAGACAAGACAAGACAAGACAAGACAAGACAGGACAAGACAAGACAAGACAAGACAAGACAAGACAAGACATGACAAGACATGACAAGACAAGACAAGACAAGACAAGACAAGACAAGACAAGACAAGACAAGACAAGACAAGACAAGACAAGACAGGACAAGACAAGACAAGACAAGACAAGACAAGACAAGACAAGACAAGACAAGACAAGACAAGACAAGACAAGACAAGACATGACAAGACAAGACAAGACAAGACAAGACAAGACAAGACAAGACAAGATAAGACATAACATGACATGACATGACATGACAAGACAAGACAAGACAAGACAAGACAAGACAAGACAAGACAAGACAAGACAAGACAAGACAAGACAAGACAAGACAAGACAAGACAAGACAAGACAAGACATGACAAGACAAGACAAGACAAGACAAGACAAGACAAGACAAGACAAGACATGACAAGACAAGACAAGACAAGACAAGACAAGACAAGACAAGACAAGACAAGACAAGACAAGACAAGACAAGACAAGATAAGACATAACATGACATGACAAGACAAGATAAGACATAACATGACATGACATGACAATACAGGACAACATAAGACAAGACAAGACAAGACAAGACTAGACATAACATGACATGACATGACAAGACAAGACAAGACATGACATGACATGACATGACATGACATGACATGAAATGACATGACATGACAAGACAAGACAAGACAAGACAAGACAAGACAAGACAAGACAAGACAAGACAAGACAAGACAAGACATGACAAGACAAGACAAGACAAGACATGACAAGACAAGACAAGACAAGACAAGACAAGACAAGACATGACAAGACAAGACAAGACAAGACAAGACAAGACAAGACAAGACAAGACAAGACAAGACAAGACAAGACAAGACATGACAAGACAAGACAAGACAAGACAAGACAAGACAAGACAAGACAAGACAAGACAAGACAAGACAAGACAAGATAAGACATAACATGACATGACATGACAAGACAAGACAAGACATGACAAGACAAGACAAGACAAGACAAGACATAACATGACATGACATGACAAGACAAGACAAGACAAGACAAGACAAGACAAGACAAGACAAGACAAGAGAGGACTTGACAAGACAAGACATGAAATGACATGACATGACATGACATGACATGAAATGACATGACTTGACAAGACAAGACACGACAAGACAAGACAACATAAGACAAGACAAGACAAGACAAGACAAGACAAGACAAGACAAGTCATGACATGACATGACATGACATGGCATGACATGACTTGACAAGACAAGATAAGACGTAACATGACATGACATGACATGACAAGACAAGATAAGACATAACATGACATGACATGACATGACAAGACAAGACAAGACAGGACAAGAGAGGACTTGGCAAGACAAGACATGAAATGACATGACATGACATGACATGAAATGACATGACTTGACAAGACAAGACAAGACAAGACAAGATAAGACATAACATGACATGACATGACATGACAAGACAAGACAAGACAAGACAAGACAAGACAAGACAAGACAAGACAAGACAAGACAAGACAAGACAAGACAAGACATGAAATGACATGACATGACATGACATGACATGACATGACATGACATGACAAGACAAGATAAGACATAACATGACATGACATGACATGACAAGACAAGACAAGACAGGACAAGAGAGGACTTGACAAGACAAGACATGACATGACATGACATGACAAGATAAGACATGAAATGACATGACTTGACAAGACAAGACAAGACAAGACAAGACAAGACAAGACAAGACAAGACAAGACATGACAAGACAAGACAAGACAAGATAAGACATAACATGACATGACATGACATGACAAGACAAGACAAGACAGGACAAGAGAGGACTTGACAAGACAAGACATGAAAGACATGACATGACATGACATGACATGAAATGACATGACTTGACAAGACAAGACAAGACAAGACAAGACAAGATAAGACATAACAAGACATGACATGACATGACAAGACAAGACAAGACAAGACAAGACAAGACAAGACAAGACAAGACAAGACAAGACAAGACAAGACAAGACAAGACATGACATGACATGACATGACATGACATGACATGACATGACATGACATGACAAGACAAGATAAGACATAACATGACATGACAAGACATGACATGACATGAAGTGACATGACATGACAAGACAAGACAAGACAAGACAAGACAAGACAAGAGAAGACATAACATGACATGACATGACAAGACAAGACAAGACAAGACAAGACAAGACAAGACAAGACATGACATGACATGACAAGACAAGATAAGACATAACATGACATGACATGACATGAAATGACATGACTTGACAAGACAAGACAAGACAAGACAAGACAAGACAAGACAAGACAAGACAAGACAAGACAAGACAAGACATGACATGACATGACATGACATGACAAGACAAGACAAGACAAGACATGACATGACATGACAAGACAAGACAAGACAAGACAAGACAAGACAAGACATGACATGACAAGACAAGACAAGACAAGACAACACAAGACAAGACAAGACAAGACAAGACATGACAAGACAAGACAAGACAAGACAAGACATAACATGACATGACATGACATGACAAGACAAGACAAGACAAGACATGACAAGACAAGACATGACATGACATGACATGACATGACAAGACAAGACAAGACAAGACAAGACAAGACAAGACAAGACAAGACAAGACAAGACAAGACAAGACATGACAAGACAAGACATGACAAGACAAGACAAGACAAGACAAGACAAGACAAGACATGACAAGACATGACAAGACATGACATGACATGACATGACAAGACATGACAAGACATGACATGACATGACATGACAAGACAAGACAAGACAAGACAAGACAAGACATGACAAGACAAGACAAGACAAGACAAGACAAGACATGACAAGACAAGACAAGACATGACATGACATGACATGACAAGACAAGACAAGACATGACATGACAAGACAAGACATGACATGACAAGACAAGACAAGACAAGACAAGACATGACATGACAAGACAAGACAAGACAAGACAAGACAAGACAAGACAAGACAAGACAAGACAAGACATGACATGACATGACATGACATGACAAGACAAGACAAGACATGACATGACATGACATGACATGACATGACATGAAATGACATGACAAGACAAGACAAGACAAGACAAGACAAGACAAGACAAGACAAGACAAGACAAGACAAGACAAGACAAGACAAGACAAGACAAGACAAGACATGACATGACATGACATGACATGACAAGACAAGACAAGACATGACATGACATGACATGACATGACATGACATGAAATGACATGACAAGACATGACAAGACAAGACAAGACAAGACAAGACAAGACAAGACAAGACAAGACAAGACATGACAAGACAAGACAAGACAAGACAAGACAAGACAAGACAAGACAAGACAAGACAAGACAAGACATAACATGACATGACAAGACAAAATAAGACATGACATGACATGACATGACAAGACAAGACAACACAAGACAAGACAAGACAAGACAAGACAAGACAAGACAAGACATAACATGACATGACATGACATGACAAGACAAGATAAGACATAACATGACATGACAAGACAAGACAAGACAAGACAAGACAAGACAAGACAAGATAAGACATAACATGACATGACAAGACAAGACAAGACATGACATGACATGACATGACAAGACAACACAAGACAAGAGAGGACTTGACAAGACAAGACATGAAATGACATGACATGACATGACATGAAATGACATGACATGACATGACATGACAAGACAAGACAAGACAAGACAGGACAAGAGAGGACATGACAAGACAAGACAAGACAACACAAGACAAGACAAGACAAGACAAGACATGACATGACATGACATGACATGAAATGACATGACATGAAATGACATGACATGACAAGACAAGACAAGACAAGACAAGACAAGACAAGACATGACATGACATGACAAGACATGACATGAAATGACATGACATGACATGACATGACATGAAATGACATGACATGACAAGACAAGACAAGACAGGACAAGAGAGGACTTGACAAGACAAGACATGAAATGACATGACATGACATGACATGAAATGACATGACTTGACAAGACAAGACAAGACAGGACAAGACAAGATAAGACATAACATGACATGACATGACATGACAAGACAAGATAAGACATAACATGACATGACAAGACAAGACAAGACAAGACAAGACAAGACAAGACAAGACAGGACAAGAGAGGACTTGACAAGACAAGACATGAAATGACATGACATGACATGACATGAAATGACATGACTTGACAAGACAAGACAAGACAAGATAAGACATAACATGACATGACATGACAAGACAACACAAGACTAGACAGGACAAGAGAGGACATGACAAGACAAGACAAGACAAGACAAGACATGACATGACATGACATGACATGACATGACATGAAATGACATGACATGACATGAAATGACATGACAAGACAAGACAAGACAAGACAAGACAAGACATGACAAGACAAGACATGACAAGACAAGACAAGACAAGACAAGACAAGACAAGACAAGACAAGACAAGACAAGACAAGACAAGACAAGACAAGACAAGAAAAGACAAGACAAGACAAGACAAGACAAGACAAGACAAGACAAGACAAGACAAGACAAGACAAGACAAGACATGACAAGACAAGACAAGACAAGACAAGACAAGACAAGACAAGACAAGACAAGACAAGACAAGACAAGACATGACAAGACAAGACAAGACAAGACATGACAAGACAAGACAAGACAAGACATGACATGACATGACATGACATGACATGAAATGACATGACATGACAAGACAAGACAAGACAAGACAAGACAAGACAAGACAAGACAAGACAAGACAAGACAAGACAAGACAAGACAAGACAAGACAAGACAAGACAAGACAAGACAAGACAAGACAAGACAAGACAAGTCAAGACAAGACAAGACAAGACAAGACAAGACAAGACAAGACAAGACAAGACAAGACAAGACAAGACAAGACAAGACAAGACAAGACAAGACAAGACAAGACAAGACAACACAAGACAAGACAAGACAAGACAAGACAAGACAAGACAAGACAAGACAAGACAAGACAAGACAAGACAAGACAAGACAAGACAAGACATGACATGACATGACATGACAAGATAAGACATGAAATGACATGACTTGACAAGACAAGACAAGACAGGACAAGAGAGGACTTGACAAGACAAGACATGAAATGACATGACATGACAAGACAGGGCAAGACAAGATAAGACATAACATGACATGACAAGACAAAATAAGACATAACATGACATGACATGACAATACAGGACAACATAAGACAAGACAAGACAAGACAAGACAAGACATGACATGACATGACATGACATGAAATGACAAGACAAGACAAGACAAGACAAGAATAGATAGGACATAACATGACATGACAGGACAAGACAAGACTAGACATAACATGACAAGACAATTCAAGACAAGACAAGACAGGACAAGACAAGATAAGACATAACATGACATGACATGACAAGACAAGATAAGACATAACATGACAAGACAAGACAAGACAAGACAGGACAAGAGAGGACTTGACAAGACAAGACATGAAATGACATGACATGACATGACATGACATGACATGAAATGACATAAGATGACATGACATGACATGACAAGACAACACAAGACTAGACAGGACAAGAGAGGACATGACAAGACAAGACAAGACAAGAGAGGACTTGACCTGACAAGACATGACATGAAATGACATGACATGAAATGACATGACATGACAAGACAAGACAAGACAAGACATGACATGACCTGACACGACATGACATGAAATGACATGACATGAAATGACATGACATGACAAGACAAGACAAGACAGGACAAGAGAGGACTTGGCAAGACAAGACCTGAAATGACATGACATGACATGACATGACATGAAATGACATGACTTGACAAGACAAGACAAGACAAGACAAGACAAGACAAGACATAACATGACATGACAAGACAAAATAAGACATAACATGACATGACATGACAAGACAACACAAGACAAGAGAGGACTTGACAAGACAAGACATGAAATGACATGACATGACATGCCATGAAATGACATAACATGACATGACATGACAAGACAACACAAGACTAGACAGGACAAGAGAGGACATGACAAGACAAGACAAGACAAGACAAGACAAGAGAGGACTTGACCTGACACGACATGACATGAAATGACATGACATGAAATGACATGACATGACAAGACAAGACAAGACAAGACAAGACAAGACATGACATGACCTGACACGACATGACATGAAATGACATGACATGACAAGACAAGACAAGACAGGACAAGAGAGGACTTGGCAAGACAAGACCTGAAATGACATGACATGACATGACATGAAATGACATGAAATGACATGACTTGACAAGACAAGACAAGACAGGACAAGACAAGATAAGACATAACATGACATGACATGACATGACAAGACAAGATAAGACATAACATGACATGACAGGACAAGACAAGACAAGACAAGACAAGACAAGACATGACATGACATGACATGACAAGACAAGACATGAAATGACATGACATGACATGACATGAAATGACATGACTGACAAGACAAGACAAGATAAGACATAATATGACATGACATGACAAGACAACACAAGACTAGACAGGACAAGAGAGGACATGACAAGACAAGACAAGACAAGACAAGACAAGACAAGACAAGACAAGACAAGACAAGACAAGACAAGACATGACATGACATGACATGACATGACATGAAATGACATGACATGACATGAAGTGACATGACATGACAAGACATGACATGACATGACATGACAAGACAAGACAAGACAAGACAAGACAAGACAAGACAAGACAAGACAAGACAAGACAAGACAAGACAAGATAAGACATAACATGACATGACATGACATGACAAGACAAGACAAGACATGAAATGACATGACTTGAAAAGACAAGACAAGACAAGACAGGACAAGATAAGACAAGACAAGACAAGACAAGATAAGACATAACATGACATGACATGACATGACAAGACAAGACATGAAAGGACATGACTTGAAAAGACACGACAAGACAAGACAGGACAAGACAAGACAAGATAAGACAAGACAGGACAAGACAAGACAGGACAGGACAAGACAAGACATGAAGTGACATGACTTGAAAAGAAAAGACAAGACAAGACAAAACAAGACAAGACATGACAAGACATGACAAGACAACATAAGACAAGGCAAGACAAGACAAGACAGGACATGACTTGACATGACAAGATAACACAAGACAACACAGGACAAGAGAGGACATGACAAGACAAGACACCATAAGACAAGACAAGACAAGACAAGACAAGACAAGACAAGACAAGACAAGACATGACATGACCTGACACGACATGACATGACATGAAATGACATGACATGAAATGACATGACATGACAAGACAAGACAAGACAAGACAAGACAAGACAGGACAAGGGAGGACTTGACAAGACAAGACATGAAATGACATGACATGACATGACATGACATGACATGACATGAAATGACATGACTTGACAAGACAAGACAAGACAAGACATGACTTGACATGACAAGAGAACACAAGACAAGACAGGACAAGAGACGACATGACAAGACAAGACAAGACAAGATAAGACATAACATGACATGACATGACAAGACAAGACATGAAATGACATGGCTTGACAACACAAGACAAGACAAGACAAGACAAGACAAGACAAGACAAGACAAGACAAGACAAGACAACATAAGACAAGACAAGACAAGACAAGACAAGACATGACATGACATGACAAGACAAGACAAGACAAGACAAGACAAGACAAGACAAGACAAGACAAGACAAGATAAGACATAACATGACATGACATGACAAGACAAGACATGAAATGACATGACTTGAAAAGAAAAGAAAAGACAAGACAAGACAAGACAAGACAAGACAAAACAAGACATGACAAGACAACATAAGACAAGGCAAGACATGACAAGACAGGACATGACTTGACATGACAAGATAACACAAGACAACACAGGACAAGAGAGGACATGACAAGACAAGACACCATAAGACAAAACAAGACAGGACAAGACAAGACAAGACAAGACATGACATGACCTGACACGACATGACATGAAATGACATGACATGAAATGACATGACATGACAAGACAAGACAAGACAAGACAAGACAAGACAAGACAAGACAAGACAAGACAAGACAAGACAAGACAAGACAAGACAAGACAAGACAAGACATGACATGACATGACATGACAAGACATGACAAGACAAGACAAGACAAGACAAGACAAGACAAGACAAGACAAGACAAGACAAGACAAGACAAGACATGACAAGACAAGACAAGACAAGACATGACAAGACAAGACAAGACAAGACAAGACAAGACATGACAAGACAAGACAAGACAAGACAAGATAAGACATAACATGACATGACATGACATGACAAGACAAGACATGAAATGACATGACTTGAAAAGAAAAGAAAAGACAAGACAAGACAAAACAAGACAAGACAAAACAAGACATGACAAGACAACATAAGACAAGGCAAGACATGACAAGACAGGACATGACTTGACATGACAAGATAACACAAGACAACACAGGACAAGAGAGGACATGACAAGACAAGACACCATAAGACAAAACAAGACAGGACAAGACAAGACAAGACAAGACATGACATGACCTGACACGACATGACATGAAATGACATGACATGAAATGACATGACATGACAAGACAAGGCAAGACAAGACAAGACAGGACAAGAGAGGACTTGACATGAAATGACATGACTTGACAAGACAAGATAAGACATAACATGACATGACATGACATGACAAGACAAGACAAGACAAGACAGGACAAGACAAGACAAGATAAGACAAGACAGGACAAGACAAGACAGGACAGGACAAGACAAGACAAGATAAGACATAACATGACATGACATGACATGACATGACATGACAAGACAAGACATGAAAGGACATGACTTGAAAAGACAAGACAAGACAAGGTAAGACAAGACAGGACAAGACAAGACAGGACAGGACAAGACAACATAAGACAAGGCAAGACAAGACAAGACAGGACATGACTTGACATGACAAGATAACACAAGACAACACAGGACAAGAGAGGACATGACAAGACAAGACACCATAAGACAAAACAAGACAGGACAAGACAAGACAAGACAAGACAAGACAAGACATGACATGACATGACCTGACACGACATGACATGAAATGACATGACATGAAATGACATGACATGACAAGACAAGACAAGACAAGACAAGACAAGACAGGACAAGAGAGGACTTGACAAGACAAGACATGAAATGACATGACATGACATGACATGAAATGACATGAAATGACATGACTTGACAAGACAAGACAAGACAGGACAAGACAAGATAAGACATAACATGACATGACAAGACAAAATAAGACATAACATGACATGACATGACAAGACAACACAAGACAAGAGAGGACTTGACAAGACAAGACATGAAATGACATGACATGACATGACATGAAATGACATAACATGACATGACATGACAAGACAACACAAGACTAGACAGGACAAGAGAGGACATGACAAGACAAGACAAGACAACATAAGACAAGACAAGACAAGAGAGGACTTGACAAGACAAGACATGACATGAAATGACATGACATGAAATGACATGACATGACAAGACAAGACAAGACAAGACAAGACAAGACATGACAAGACAAGACAAGACATGACATGAAATGACATGACATGAAATGACATGACATGACAAGACAAGACAGGACAAGAGAGGACTTGACAAGACAAGACATGAAATGACATGACATGACATGACATGACATGAAATGACATGACTTGACAAGACAAGACAAGACAGGACAAGACAAGATAAGACATAACATGACATGACATGACATGACAAGACAAGATAAGACATAACATGACATGACATGACAAGACAAGACAAGACAAGACAGGACAAGAGAGGACTTGACAAGACAAGACATGAAATGACATGACATGACATGACATGAAATGACATGACTTGACAAGACAAGACAAGATAAGACATAACATGACATGACATGACAAGACAACACAAGACAAGACAGGACAAGAGAGGACATGACAAGACAAGACAAGACAAGACAAGACAAGACAAGACAAGACATGACATGACATGACATGACATGACATGACATGACATGACATGAAATGACATGACATGACAAGACATGACATGACATGACATGACAAGACAAGACAAGACAAGACAAGACATGACAAGACAAGACAAGACAAGACAAGACAAGACAAGATAAGACATAACATGACATGACATGACATGACAAGACAAGACAAGACATGAAATGACATGACTTGAAAAGACAAGACAAGACAAGACAGGACAAGACAAGACAAGACAAGACAAGACAAGACAAGACAAGATAAGACATAACATGACATGACATGACATGACAAGACAAGACATGAAATGACATGACTTGACAAGACAAGACAAGACAAGACAAGACAAGACAAGACAAGACAAGACAAGACAAGACAAGACAAGACATGACATGACATGACAAGACAAGACATGAAATGACATGACATGACAAGACAAGACAAGACAAGACAAGACAAGACAAGACAAGACATGACAAGACAAGACAAGACAAGACAAGACAAGACAAGACAAGACAAGACAAGACAAGACAAGACAAGACAAGATAAGACATAACATGACATGACATGACATGACAAGACAAGACAAGACATGAAATGACATGACTTGACAAGACAAGACAAGACAAGACAGGACAAGACAAGACAAGACAAGACAAGACAAGACAAGACAAGATAAGACATAACATGACATGACATGACATGACAAGACAAGACATGAAAGGACATGACTTGAAAAGACACGACAAGACAAGACAAGACAGGACAAGACAAGACAAGATAAGACAAGACAGGACAAGACAAGACAGGACAGGACAAGACAAGACATGAAGTGACATGACTTGAAAAGAAAAGACAAGACAAGACAAGACAAGACAAGACAAGACAAGACAAGACAAGACAAGACAAGACAAGACAAGACAGGACATGACTTGACATGACAAGATAACACAAGACAACACAGGACAAGAGAGGACATGACAAGACAAGACACCATAAGACAAGACAGGACAAGACAAGACAAGACAAGACATGACATGACCTGACACGACATGACATGAAATGACATGACATGAAATGACATGACATGACAAGACAAGACAAGACAAGACAAGACAAGACAGGACAAGGGAGGACTTGACAAGACAAGACATGAAATGACATGACATGACATGACATGACATGACATGAAATGACATGACTTGACAAGACAAGATAAGACATAACATGACATGACATGACAAGACAACACAAGACTAGACAGGACAAGAGAGGACATGACAAGACAAGACAAGACAAGACAAGACAAGACAAGACAAGACAAGACAAGACAAGACAAGACAAGACAAGACAAGACAAGACAAGACAAGACAAGACATGACAAGACAAGACAAGACAAGACAAGACATGACAAGACAAGACAAGACAAGACAAGACAAGACAAGACAAGACAAGACAAGACAAGACAAGACAAGACAAGACAAGACAAGACAAGACAAGACAAGACAAGACAAGACAAGACAAGACAAGACAAGACAAGACAAGACAAGACAAGACAAGACAAGATAAGACAAGACATGACATGACATGACAAGACAAGACATGAAGTGACATGACTTGAAAAGAAAAGACAAGACAAGACAAAACAAGACAAGACAAAACAAGACATGACAAGACAAGACAACATAAGACAAGGCAAGACAAGACAAGACAGGACATGACTTGACATGACAAGATAACACAAGACAACACAGGACAAGAGAGGACATGACAAGACAAGACACCATAAGACAAAACAAGACAGGACAAGACAAGACAAGACAAGACATGACATGACCTGACACGACATGACATGAAATGACATGACATGAAATGACATGACATGACAAGACAAGACAAGACAAGACAAGACAAGACAAGACAAGACAAGACAAGACAAGACAAGACAAGACATGACATGACATGACATGACATGACTTGACAAGACAAGATAAGACATAACATGACATGACATGACATGACAAGACAAGACAAGACAAGACAGGACAAGACAAGACAAGATAAGACAAGACAGGACAAGACAAGACAGGACAGGACAAGACAAGACAAGATAAGACATAACATGACATGACATGACATGACATGACATGACAAGACAAGACATGAAATGACATGACTTGAAAAGAAAAGAAAAGACAAGACAAGACACAACAAGACAAGACAAAACAAGACATGACAAGACACCATAAGACAAGGCAAGACAAGACAAGACAGGACATGACTTGACATGACAAGATAACACAAGACAACACAGGACAAGAGAGGACATGACAAGACAAGACACCATAAGACAAAACAAGACAGGACAAGACAAGACAAGACAAGACAAGACAAGACATGACATGACATGACATGACAAGACAAGACATGAAATGACATGACATGAAATGACAAGACAAGACAAGACAAGACAAGACAAGACAAGACATGACATGACATGACATGACATGACAAGACATGAAATGACATGACATGACATGACATGACATGACATGAAATGACATAAGATGACATGACATGACATGACAAGACAACACAAGACTAGACAGGACAAGAGAGGACATGACAAGACAAGACAAGACAAGACAAGACATGACATGACAAGACATGACATGAAATGACATGACATGACAAGACAAGACAAGACAAGACAAGACAAGACATGACATGACAAGACATGACATGACATGACATGACATGAAATGACATGACATGACATGACATGACATGACAAGACAAGACAAGACAGGACAAGAGAGGACTTGACAAGACAAGACATGAAATGACATGACATGACATGACATGACATGAAATGACATGACTTGACAAGACAAGACAAGACAGGACAAGACAAGATAAGACATAACATGACATGACAAGACAAGATAAGACATAACATGACATGACATGACAAGACAAGACAAGACAAGAGAGGACTTGACAAGACAAGACATGAAATGACATGACATGACATGACATGAAATGACATAACATGACATGACATGACAAGACAAGACAAGACTAGACAGGACAAGAGAGGACATGACAAGACAAGACAAGACAACCTAAGACAAGACAAGACAAGAGAGGACTTGACATGACAAGACATGACATGAAATGACATGACATGAAATGACATGACATGACAAGACAAGACAAGACAAGACAAGACAAGACATGACATGACCTGACACGACATGACATGAAATGACATGACATGAAATGACATGACATGACAAGACAAGACAGGACAAGAGAGGACTTGACAAGACAAGACATGAAATGACATGACATGACATGACATGAAATGACATGAAATGACATGACTTGACAAGACAAGACAAGACAGGACAAGACAAGATAAGACATGACATGACATGACATGACATGACAAGACAAGATAAGACATAACATGACATGACATGACAAGACAAGACAAGACAAGACATGACATGACATGACATGACATGACATGAAATGACATGACATGACAAGACAAGACAAGATAAGACATAACATGACATGACATGACAAGACAACACAAGACAAGACAGGACAAGAGAGGACATGACAAGACAAGACAAGACAAGACAAGACAAGACAAGACAAGACATGACATGACATGACATGACATGACATGAAATGACATGACATGACATGAAGTGACATGACATGACAAGACATGACATGACATGACATGACAAGACAAGACAAGACAAGACAAGACAAGACAAGAGAGGACTTGACCTGACACGACATGACATGAAATGACATGACATGACAAGACAAGACAGGACAAGAGAGGACTTGACAAGACAAGACATGAAATGACATGACATGACATGACATGAAATGACATGAAATGACATGACTTGACAAGACAAGACAAGACAAGACAAGACAAGATAAGACATAACATGACATGACATGACATGACATGACATGAAATGACATGACATGACAAGACAAGACAAGATAAGACATAACATGACATGACATGACATGACAAGACAAGACAAGACAGGACAAGAGAGGACTTGACAAGACAAGACATGAAATGACATGACATGACATGACATGAAATGACATGACTTGACAAGACAAGACAAGATAAGACATAACATGACATGACATGACAAGACAAGACAAGACAAGACAAGACAAGACAAGACAAGACAAGACAAGACAAGACAAGACAAGACAAGACAAGACAAGATAAGACATAACATGACATGACATGACATGACAAGACAAGACAAGACATGAAATGACATGACTTGAAAAGACAAGACAAGACAAGACAGGACAAGACAAGACAAGACAAGACAAGACAAGACAAGACAAGATAAGACATAACATGACATGACATGACATGACATGACAAGACAAGACATGAAAGGACATGACTTGAAAAGACACGACAAGACAAGACAGGACAAGACAAGACAAGATAAGACAAGACAGGACAAGACAAGACAGGACAGGACAAGACAAGACATGAAGTGACATGACTTGAAAAGAAAAGACAAGACAAAACAAGACAAGACAAAACAAGACATGACAAGACAAGACAACATAAGACAAGGCAAGACAAGACAAGACAGGACATGACTTGACATGACAAGATAACACAAGACAACACAGGACAAGAGAGGACATGACAAGACAAGACACCATAAGACAAGACAGGACAAGACAAGACAAGACAAGACATGACATGACCTGACACGACATGACATGAAATGACATGACGTGAAATGACATGACGTGACAAGACAAGACAAGACAAGACAAGACAAGACAGGACAAGGGAGGACTTGACAAGACAAGACATGAAATGACATGACATGACATGACATGACATGACATGACATGAAATGACATGACTTGACAAGACAAGATAAGACATAACATGACATGACATGACATGACAAGACAACACAAGACTAGACAGGACAAGAGAGGAAATGACAAGACAAGACAAGACAACATAAGATAAGACAAGACAAGACAACATAAGACAAGACAAGACAAGACAAGACAAGACAAGACAAGACAAGACAAGACAAGACAAGACAAGACAAGACAAGACAAGACAAGACAAGACAAGACAAGACAAGACAAGACAAGACAAGACAAGACAAGACAAGACAAGACAAGACAAGACAAGACAAGATAAGACATAACATGACATGACATGACAAGACAAGACATGAAATGACATGACTTGAAAAGAAAAGAAAAGACAAGACAAGACAAAACAAGACAAGACAAAACAAGACATGACAAGACAACATAAGACAAGGCAAGACATGACAAGACAGGACATGACTTGACATGACAAGATAACACAAGACAACACAGGACAAGAGAGGACATGACAAGACAAGACACCATAAGACAAAACAAGACAGGACAAGACAAGACAAGACAAGACATGACATGACCTGACACGACATGACATGAAATGACATGACATGAAATGACATGACATGACAAGACAAGGCAAGACAAGACAAGACAGGACAAGAGAGGACTTGACATGAAATGACATGACTTGACAAGACAAGATAAGACATAACATGACATGACATGACATGACAAGACAAGACAAGACAAGACAGGACAAGACAAGACGAGATAAGACAAGACAGGACAAGACAAGACAGGACAGGACAAGACAAGACAAGATAAGACATAACATGACATGACATGACATGACATGACATGACAAGACAAGACATGAAATGACATGACTTGAAAAGAAAAGAAAAGACAAGACAAGACAAAAGAAGACAAGACAAAACAAGACATGACAAGACAACATAAGACAAGGCAAGACAAGACAAGACAGGACATGACTTGACATGACAAGATAACACAAGACAACACAGGACAAGAGAGGACATAACAAGACAAGACACCATAAGACAAAACAAGACAGGACAAGACAAGACAAGACAAGACAAGACAAGACATGACATGACATGACCTGACACGACATGACATGAAATGACATGACATGAAATGACATGACATGACAAGACAAGGCAAGACAAGACAAGACAAGACAGGACAAGAGAGGACTTGACAAGACAAGACATGAAATGACATGACATGACATGACATGACATGAAATGACATGACTTGACAAGACAAGACAGGACAAGAGAGGACTTGACAAGACAAGACATGAAATGACATGACATGAAATGACAAGACATGAAATGACATGACATGACAAGACAAGACAACACAAGACTAGACAGGACAGGAGAGGACATGACAAGACAAGACAAGACAAGACAACATCAGACAAGACAAGACAAGACACGACAAGACATGACATGACATGACATGACATGGCATGACATGCCATGACATGACTTGACAAGACAAGATAAGACGTAACATGACATGACATGGCATGACAAGACAAGATAAGACATAACATGACATGACATGACAAGACAACACAAGACTAGACAGGACAGGAGAGGACATGACAAGACAAGACAAGACAACATAAGACAAGACAAGACAAGACAAGACATGAAATGACATGACTTGAAAAGACAAGACAAGACAGGACAAGACAAGACAAGACAAGATAAGACAAGACAGGACAAGACAAGACAGGACAGGACAAGACAAGACAAGATAAGACATGACATGACATGACAAGACAAGACATGAAATGACATGACTTGAAAATAAAAGAAAAGAAAAGACAAGACAAGACAAGACAAGACAAGACAAGACATGACAATACAAGACAACATAAGACAAGACAAGACAAGACAAGACAACATAAGACAAGACAAGACAAGACAAGACAAGACAAGATAAGACATAACATGACATGACATGACATGACAAGACAAGACAAGACAAGACAAGACAAGACAAGACAAGACAAGACAAGACAAGACAAGACAAGACAAGACAAGACAAGACAAGACAAGACAAGACAAGACAAGACAAGACAAGACAAGACAAGACAAGACAAGACAAGACAAGACAAGACAAGACAAGACAGGACAAGAGAGGACTTGACAAGACAAGACATGAAATGACATGACATGACATGACATGACATGAAATGACATGACATGACAAGACAAGACAAGACAGGACAAGAGAGGACATGACAAGACAAGACAAGACAACATAAGACAAGACAAGACAAGACAAGACAAGACATGACATGACATGACATGGCATGACATGACTTGACAAGACAAGATAAGACGTAACATGACATGACATGACATGACAAGACAAGATAAGACATAACATGACATGACATGACAAGACAAGACAAGACAGGACAAGAGAGGACTTGGCAAGACAAGACATGAAATGACATGACATGACAAGACAAGACAAGACAAGACAAGATATGACATAACATGACATGACATGACATGACAAGACAAGACAAGACAAGACAAGACAAGACAAGACAAGACAAGACAAGACAAGACAAGACAAGACAAGACAAGACATGAAATGACATGACATGACATGACATGACATGACATGACATGACATGACATGACATGACATGACATGACAAGACAAGATAAGACATAACATGACATGACATGACATGACAAGACAAGACAAGACAGGACAAGAGAGGACATGACAAGACAAGACATGAAATGACATGACATGACAAGACAAGACAAGACAAGACAAGACAAGACAAGACAAGACAAGACAAGACAAGACAAGACAAGACATGACAAGACAAGACAAGACAAGATAAGACATAACATGACATGACATGACATGACAAGACAAGACAAGACAGGACAAGAGAGGACTTGACAAGACAAGACATGAAATGACATGACATGACAAGACAAGACAAGACAAGACAAGACAAGACAAGACAAGACAAGACAAGACAAGACAAGACAAGACAAGACAAGACAAGATAAGACATAACATGACATGACATGACATGACAAGACAAGACAAGACAGGACAAGAGAGGACTTGACAAGACAAGACATGAAATGACATGACATGACAAGACAAGACAAGACAAGACAAGACCGGACAAGACAGGACAAGACAAGATAAGACATAACATGACATGACATGACATGACAAGACAAGACAAGACATGACATGACATGACATGACATGACAAGACAAGACAAGACATGACATGACATGACATGACATGAAATGACATGAAATGACATGACTTGACAAGACAAGACAAGACAAGACAGGACAAGACAAGATAAGACATAACATGACATGACATGACAAGACAAGACAAGACAAGACAGGACAAGAGAGGACATGACAAGACAAGACAAGACAACATAAGACAAGACAAGACAAGACAAGACAAGACAAGACAAGACAAGACAAGACAAGACAAGACAAGTCATGACATGACAAGACAAGACAAGACATGAAATGACATGTAAAGTCATGACATGACAAGACAAGACAAGACATGACATGACCTGACATGACATGACATGACATGACATGACATGACATGACATGACATGACATGACATGACATGACTTGACAAGACAAGACAAGACAGGACAAGAGAGGACATGACAAGACAAGACAAGACAACATAAGACAAGACAAGACAAGACAAGACAAGACATGACATGACATGACATGACATGACATGACTTGACAAGACAAGATAAGACATAACATGACATGACATGACATGACAAGACAAGATAAGACATAACATGACATGACATGACAAGACAAGACAAGACAGGACAAGAGAGGACTTGACAAGACAAGACATGAAATGACATGACATGACAAGACAAAACAAGACAAGACAAGATATGACATAACATGACATGACATGACATGACAAGACAAGACAAGACAAGACAAGACAAGACAAGACAAGACAAGACAAGACAAGACAAGACAAGACAAGACAAGACATGACAAGACAAGACATGACATGACATGACATGACATGACATGACATGACATGACAAGACAAGACAAGACAAGACAAGACAGGACAAGAGAGGACATGACAAGACAAGACAAGACAAGACAACATAAGACAAGACAAGACAAGACAAGACAAGACAAGACAAGACAAGACAAGACAAGACAAGACATGACATGACAAGACAAGACAAGACATGACATGACATGAAATGACATGACATGACAAGACAAGACAAGACAAGACAAGACAGGACAAGAGAGGACTTGACAAGACAAGACATGAAATGACATGACATGACATGACATGACATGAAATGACATGACTTGACAAGACAAGACAAGACAGGACAAGAGAGGACATGACAAGACAAGACAAGACAACATAAGACAAGACAAGACAAGACAAGACAAGACATGACATGACATGACATGGCATGACATGACTTGACAAGACAAGATAAGACGTAACATGACATGACATGACATGACAAGACAAGATAAGACATAACATGACATGACATGACAAGACAAGACAAGACAGGACAAGAGAGGACTTGACAAGACAAGACATGAAATGACATGACTTGACAAGACAAAACAAGACAAGACAAGATATGACATAACATGACATGACATGACATGACAAGACAAGACAAGACAAGACAAGACAAGACAAGACAAGACAAGACAAGACAAGACAAGACAAGACAAGACAAGACATGAAATGACATGACATGACATGACATGACATGACATGACATGACATGACATGACATGACATGACATGACATGACATGACATGACATGACATGACATGACAAGACAAGATAAGACATAACATGACATGACATGACAAGACAAGACAAGACAGGACAAGAGAGGACTTGACAAGACAAGACATGAAATGACATGACTTGACATGACAAGATAACACAAGACAACACAGGACAAGACAAGACAAGACAAGACATGACATGACAAGACAAGACAAGACAAGATAAGACATAACATGACATGACATGACATGACAAGACAAGACAAGAGAGGACTTGACAAGACAAGACATGAAATGACATGACATGACAAGACAAGACAAGACAAGACAAGACAAGACAAGACAAGACAAGACAAGACAAGACATGACAAGACAAGACAAGACAAGATAAGACATAACATGACATGACATGACATGACAAGACAAGACAAGACAGGACAAGAGAGGACTTGACAAGACAAGACATGAAATGACATGACATGACAAGACAAGACAAGACAAGACAAGACAGGACAAGAGAGGACTTGACAAGACAAGACATGAAATGACATGACATGACATGACAAGACAAGATAAGACATAACATGACATGACATGACATGACAAGACAAGATAAGACATAACATGACATGACAAGATAAGACATGAAATGACATGACTTGACAAGACAAGACAAGACAAGACAGGACAAGACAAGATAAGACATAACATGACATGACATGACAAGACAAGACAAGACAAGACAAGACAAGACAAGATAAGACATAACATGACATGACAAGACAAGATAAGACATAACATGACATGACATGACATGAAATGACATGACTTGACAAGACAAGACAAGACAAGACAGGACAAGACAAGATAAGACATAACATGACATGACATGACATGACAAGACAAGATAAGACATAACATGACATGACATGACAAGACAACACAAGACTAGACAGGACAAGAGAGGACATGACAAGACAAGACAAGACAAGACAACATAAGACAAGACAAGACAAGACAAGACAAGACAAGACAAGACAAGACAAGACAAGACAAGACAAGACATGACATGACAAGACAAGACAAGACATGAAATGACATGTAAAGTCATGACATGACAAGACAAGACAAGACATGACATGACCTGACATGACATGACATGACATGAAATGACATGACATGACAAGACAAGACAAGACAAGACAAGACAAGACAAGACATGTCAAGACAAAACAAGACAAGACAGGACAAGAAAAACAAGACAAGACAAAACAAGACAAGACAAAACAAGACATGACAAGACAAGACAAGACAAGACAAGACAAGACAAGACAAGACAAGACAAGACAAGACAAGACAAGACAAGACAAGACAAGACAAGACAAGACAAGACAAGACAAGACAAGACATGACAAGACAAGACAAGACAAGACAAGACAAGACAAGACAAGACAAGACAAGACAAGACAAGACAAGACAAGACAAGATAAGACATAACATGACATGACAAGACAAAATAAGACATAACATGACATGACATGACAATACAAGACAACATAAGACAAGACAAGACAAGACAAGACTAGACATAACATGACATGACATGACATGACAAGACAAGATAAGACATAACATGACATGACAAGACAAGACAAGACAAGACAAGACAAGACAAGACAAGATAAGACATAACATGACATGACAAGGCAAGACAAGACAAGACATAACATGGCATGACAAGGCAAGACAAGACAAGACAAGACAAGACAAGACAAGATAAGACATAACATGACATGACATGACAAGACAAGACAAGACTAGACATAACATGACATGACAAGACAATTCAAGACAAGACAAGACAAGACAAGACAAGATAAGACATAACATGACAAGACAACACAAGACAAGACAGGACAAGAGAGGACTTGACAAGACAAGACATGAAATGACATGACATGACATGACATGACATGACATGAAATGACATGACATGACATGACATGACATGACAAGACAACACAAGACTAGACAGGACAAGAGAGGACATGACAAGACAAGACAAGACAAGAGAGGATTTGACCTGACACGACATGACATGAAATGACATGACATGAAATGACATGACATGACAAGACAAGACAAGACATGACATGACCTGACACGACATGACATGAAATGACATGAAATGACATGACTTGACAAGACAAGACAAGACAGGACAAGACAAGATAAGACATAACATGACATGACAAGACAAAATAAGACATAACATGACATGACATGACAAGACAAGACAAGACAAGACAGGACAAGACAAGACGAGATAAGACAAGACAGGACAAGACAAGACATGAAATGACACGACATGACATGAAATGACATGACATGAAATGACATGACATGACAAGACAAGACAAGACAGGACAAGAGAGGACTTGGCAAGACAAGACATGACATGAAATGACATGAAATGGCATGACTTGACAAGACAAGACAAGACAGGACAAGACAAGATAAGACATGACATGACATGAGAAGACAAAATAAGACATAACATGACATGACATGACATGACAAGACAAGACAAGACAGGACAAGACAAGACAAGACAAGACAAGACAAGACAAGACAAGACAAGACAAGACAAGACAAGACAAGACAAGACATGACATGACAAGACATGACATGACATGACATGACATGACATGACAAGACAAGACATGACATGACATGACATGACATGACATGACATGACATGACATGACAAGACAAGATAAGACATAACATGACATGACAAGACAAGACAAGACATGACATGACATGACATGACATGACATGACTTGACAAGACAAGACAAGACAAGACAAGACAAGACAAGACAAGACATAACATGACATGACATGACATGACAAGACAAGATAAGACATAACATGACATGACATGACAAGACAACACAAGACTAGACAGGACAAGAGAGGACATGACAAGACAAGACAAGACAAGACAACATAAGACAAGACAAGACAAGACAAGACAAGACAAGACAAGACAAGACAAGACATGACATGACAAGACAAGACAAGACATGAAATGACAAGACAAGACATGACATGACAAGACAAGACAAGACAAGACATGACATGACATGACATGACATGACATGACATGACATGACATGACAAGACAAGATAAGACATAACATGACAAGACAACACAAGACAAGACAGGACAAGAGAGGACTTGACAAGACAAGACATGAAATGACATGACATGACATGACATGAAATGACATGAAATGACATGACATGACAAGACAAGACAAGACAAGACAGGACAAGACAAGACAAGACAAGACAAGACAAGACAAGACAAGACATGACATGACAAGACATGACATGAAATGACATGACATGAAATGACATGACATGACAAGACAAGACAAGACAAGACATGACATGACCTGACACGACATGACATGACAAGACAAGACAAGACAGGACAAGAGAGGACTTGGCAAGACAAGACATGACATGAAATGACATGAAATGACATGACTTGACAAGACAAGACAAGACAAGACAAGACAAGACAAGACATGACATGACATGACAAGACAAGATAAGACATAACATGACATGACATGACATGACAAGACAAGACAAGACAAGACAAGACAAGACAAGACAAGACAAGACAAGACAAGACAAGACAAGACAAGACAAGACAAGACAAGACAAGACATGACATGACAAGACATGACATGACATGACAAGACATGACAAGACAAGACAAGACATGACATGACATGACATGACATGACATGACATGAAATGACATGACATGACAAGACAAGACAAGACAAGACATGACATGACAAGACAAGACAAGACATGACATGACATGACATGACATGAAATGACATGACTTGACAAGACAAGACAAGACAAGACAGGACAAGACAAGACAAGACAAGACATGACATGACATGACATGACAAGACAAGATAAGACATAACATGACATGACATGACAAGACAACACAAGACAAGACAGGACAAGAGAGGACATGACAAGACAAGACAAGACAAGACAACATAAGACAAGACAAGACAAGACAAGACAAGACAAGACAAGACAAGACAAGACAAGACATGACATGACAAGACAAGACAAGACATGACATGACATGACAAGACATGACATGACAAGACAAGACAAGACATGACATGACCTGACATGACATGACATGACATGAAATGACATGACATGACAAGACAAGATAAGACATAACATGACAAGACAACACAAGACAAGACAGGACAAGAGAGGACTTGACAAGACAAGACATGAAATGACATGACATGACATGACATGACAAGACATGAAATGACATAACATGACATGACATGACATGACAAGACAAGACAAGACAAGACAGGACAAGAGAGGACATGACAAGACAAGACAAGACAAGACATGACATGACAAGACATGACATGAAATGACATGACATGACAAGACAAGACAAGACAAGACATGACATGACATGACAAGACATGACATGAAATGACATGACATGACATGACATGACAAGACAAGACAAGACAGGACAAGAGAGGACTTGACAAGACAAGACATGAAATGACATGACATGACATGACATGACATGAAATGACATGACTTGACAAGACAAGACAAGACAGGGCAAGACAAGATAAGACATAACATGACATGACAAGACAAGATAAGACATAACATGACATGACAAGACCTGACTTGACATGACAAGAGAACACAAGACAAGACATGAAATGACATGACATGACATGACATGAAATGACATGACATGACATGACATGACAAGACAAGACAAGACAAGACAGGACAAGAGAGGACATGACAAGACAAGACAAGACAACATAAGACAAGACAAGACAAGAGAGGACTTGACCTGACACGACATGACATGAAATGACATGACATGAAATGACATGACATGACAAGACAAGACAAGACAAGACAAGACAAGACAAGACAAGACAAGACATGACATGACATGACATGACATGACATGACATGACAAGACAAGACAAGACAGGACAAGAGAGGACTTGGCAAGACAAGACCTGAAATGACATGACATGACATGACATGAAATGACATGAAATGACATGACTTGACAAGACAAGACAAGACAGGACAAGACAAGATAAGACATAACATGACATGACATGACAAGACAAGACAAGACAAGACAAGACAAGACAAGACAAGACAAGACAAGACAAGACAAGACAAGACAAGACAAGACATGACATGACATGACATGACATGACAAGACAAGACAAGACAAGACAAGACAAGACAAGACAAGACAAGACAAGACAAGACAAGACAAGACATGACATGACATGACAAGACAAGATAAGACATAACATGACATGACATGACATGACAAGACAAGACAAGACAGGACAAGACAAGACGAGATAAGACAAGACAGGACAAGACAAGACAGGACAAGACAAGACAAGACGAGACAAGTCATGACATGACAAGACATGAAATGACATGTAAAGTCATGACATGACAAGACAAGACATGACATGACCTGACATGACATGACATGACATGAAATGACATGACATGACAAGACAAGATAAGACATAACATGACATGACAAGACAAGATAAGACATAACATGACATGACATGACATGAAATGACATGACTTGACAAGACAAGACAAGACAAGACAAGACAAGACAAGATAAGACATAACATGACATGACATGACATGACAAGACAAGATAAGACATAACATGACATGACATGACAAGACAAGACAAGACAAGACAAGACAAGACAAGACATGTCAAGACAAAGCAAGACAAGACAACATAAGACAAGACAAGACAAGACAAGACAAGACAAGACAAGACAAGACAAGACAAGACATGACATGACATGACAAGACAAGACAAGACATGACATGACAAGACAAGACATGACATGACAAGACAAGACAAGACAAGACATGACATGACATGACATGACAAGACATGAAATGACATGACATGACAAGACAAGATAAGACATAACATGACAAGACAACACAAGACAAGACAGGACAAGAGAGGACTTGACAAGACAAGACATGAAATGACATGACATGACATGACATGACATGACATGAAATGACATAAGATGACATGACATGACATGACAAGACAAGACAAGACAAGACAGGACAAGAGAGGACATGACAAGACAAGACAAGACAAGAGAGGACTTGACATGACAAGACATGACATGAAATGACATGACATGACAAGACAAGACAAGACAAGACATGACATGACCTGACAAGACATGACATGAAATGACATGACATGAAATGACATGACATGACAAGACAAGACAAGACAGGACAAGAGAGGACTTGGCAAGACAAGACCTGAAATGACATGACATGACATGAGATGAAATGACATGACTTGACAAGACAAGACAAGACAGGACAAGACAAGATAAGACATAACATGACATGACAAGACAAAATAAGACATAACATGACATGACATGACAAGACAACACAAGACAAGAGAGGACTTGACAAGACAAGACATGAAATGACATGACATGACATGACATGAAATGACATAACATGACATGACATGACAAGACAACACAAGACTAGACAGGACAAGAGAGGACATGACAAGACAAGACAAGACAACATAAGACAAGACAAGACAAGAGAGGACTTGACCTGACACGACATGACATGACATGACATGACATGACATGAAATGACATGACATGACAAGACAAGACAAGACAAGACAAGACAAGACATGACATGACCTGACACGACATGACATGAAATGACATGACATGAAATGACATGACATGACAAGACAAGACAGGACAAGAGAGGACTTGACAAGACAAGACATGAAATGACATGACATGACATGACATGAAATGACATGAAATGACATGACTTGACAAGACAAGACAAGACAAGACAAGACAAGATAAGACATAACATGACATGACATGACATGACAAGACAAGACATAACATGACATGACATGACAAGACAAGACAAGACAAGACAAGACAAGACAAGACAAGACATGACATGACATGACATGACATGACATGAAATGACATGACATGACATGAAGTGACATGACATGACAAGACATGACATGACATGACATGACAAGACAAGACAAGACAAGACAAGACAAGACAAGACAAGACAAGACAAGACAAGACAAGACAAGACAAGACAAGACAAGACAAGATAAGACATAACATGACATGACATGACATGACAAGACAAGACAAGACATGAAATGACATGACTTGAAAAGACAAGACAAGACAAGACAGGACAAGATAAGACAAGATAAGACAAGACAAGACAAGACAAGATAAGACATAACATGACATGACATGACATGACAAGACATGAAATGACATGACTTGAAAAGACAAGACAAGACAAGACAGGACAAGACAAGACAAGATAAGACAAGACAGGACAAGACAAGACAAGATAAGACAAGACAAGACAAGACAAGACATGACAAGACAAGACAAGACATGAAATGACATGACTTGAAAAGACAAGACAAGACAAGACAAGACAAGACAAGACAAGACATGACAAGACAAGACAAGACAAGACAAGACATGACATGACAAGACAAGACATGACATGACATGACAAGACATGACATGAAATGACATGACATGAAATGACATGACATGACAAGACAAGACAAGACAAGACAAGACAAGACAGGACAAGAGAGGACTTGACAAGACAAGACATGAAATGACATGACATGACATGACATGACATGACATGAAATGACATGACTTGACAAGACAAGATAAGACATAACATGACATGACATGACAAGACAAGACAAGACAAGACAGGACAAGAGAGGACATGACAAGACAAGACAAGACAACACAAGACAAGACAAGACAAGACAACATAAGACAAGACAAGACAAGACAAGACAAGACAAGACAAGACAAGACAAGACAAGACAAGACAAGACAAGACAAGACAAGACAAGACAAGACAAGACAAGACAAGACAAGACAAGACAAGACAAGACAAGACAAGACAAGACAGGACAAGACAAGACAAGACAAGACAAGACAAGACAAGACAAGACAAGACAAGACAAGACAAGACAAGACAAGACAAGACAAGACAAGACAAGACAAGACAAGATAAGACATAACATGACATGACATGACAAGACAAGACATGACATGAAATGACATGACTTGAAAAGAAAAGACAAGACAAGACAAGACAAGACAAGACAAGACAAAACAAGACATGACAAGACAACATAAGACAAGGCAAGACATGACAAGACAGGACATGACTTGACATGACAAGATAACACAAGACAACACAGGACAAGAGAGGACATGACTTGACATGACAAGATAACACAAGACAACACAGGACAAGACAAGACAAGACAAGACATGACATGACCTGACACGACATGACATGAAATGACATGACATGAAATGACATGACATGACAAGACAAGACAAGACAAGACAAGACAGGACAAGGGAGGACTTGACATGAAATGACATGACATGACAAGACAAGACAAGACAAGACAAGACAGGGCAAGACAAGATAAGACATAACATGACATGACAAGACAAAATAAGACATAACATGACATGACATGACAAGACAAGACAAGACAAGACAAGACAAGACAAGACAAGACAAGACATAACATGACATGACATGACATGACAAGACAAGATAAGACATAACATGACATGACATGACATGACAAGACAAGACAAGACAGGACAAGACAAGATAAGACATAACATGACATGACAAGACAAGACAAGACAAGACATGACATGACATGACATGACAAGACAAGACAAGACAAGACAGGACAAGACAAGATAAGACATAACATGACATGACATGACATGACAAGACAAGACTAGACATAACATGACATGACAAGACAATTCAAGACAAGACAAGACAGGACAAGACAAGATAAGACATAACATGACAAGACAACACAAGACAAGACAGGACAAGAGAGGACTTGACAAGACAAGACATGAAATGACATGACATGACATGACATGACATGACATGAAATGACATAAGATGACATGACATGACATGACAAGACAAGACAAGACAAGACAGGACAAGAGAGGACATGACAAGACAAGACAAGACATGAAATGACATGACATGACATGACATGACATGAAATGACATGACATGAAATGACATGACATGACAAGACAAGACAAGACATGACATGACATGACAAGACATGACATGACATGACATGAAATGACATGACTTGACAAGACAAGACAAGACAAGACAAGACAAGACAAGACATAACATGACATGACAAGACAAGATAAGACATAACATGACATGACATGACAAGACAAGACAAGACAAGACAAGACAAGACAAGACAAGACAAGACAAGACAAGACAAGACAAGACATGACATGACAAGACATGACATGACATGACATGACATGAAATGACATGACATGACAAGACAAGACAAGACAGGACAAGAGAGGACTTGACAAGACAAGACATGACATGACATGACATGACATGACATGACTTGACAAGACAAGACAAGACAAGACAAGACAAGATAAGACATAACATGACATGACAAGACAAGATAAGACATAACATGACATGACATGACATGACAAGACAAGACAAGACAAGACAAGACAAGACAAGACAAGACAAGACAAGACAAGACAAGACAAGACAAGACAAGACAAGACAAGACTAGACATAACATGACATAACATGACATGACATGACAAGACATGACATGACAAGATAAGACATGAAATGACATGACATGACATGACAAGACATGAAATGACATAAAATGACATGACTTGACAAGACAAGACATGAAATGACAAGATAAGACATGAAATGACATGACATGACATGACAAGACATGAAATGACATGACTTGACAAGACAAGACAAGACAAGACAAGACAAGACAAGATAAGACATAACATGACATGACATGACATGACAAGACAAGATAAGACATAACATGACATGACATGACAAGACAACACAAGACAAGACAGGACAAGAGAGGACATGACAAGACAAGACAAGACAAGACAACATAAGACAAGACAAGACAAGACAAGACAAGACAAGACAAGACGAGACAAGTCATGACATGACAAGACAAGACAAGACATGAAATGACATGTAAAGTCATGACATGACAAGACAAGACAAGACATGAATTGACATGACATGACATGACATGACATGAAATGACAGTACTTGACAAGACAAGACAAGACAAGACAAGACAGGACAAGACAAGACAAGCCAAGACAGGACAAGAGAGGACTTGACAAGACAAGCCATGAAATGACACGACATGACATGAAATGACATGACATAAAATGACATGACATGACAAGACAAGACAAGACAGGACAAGACAGGACAAGAGAGGACTTGACAAGACAAGACAACACAAGAGAGGACTTGAATTGACATGACATGACATGACATGACATGACATGAAATGACAGTACTTGACAAGACAAGACAAGACAAGACAAGACAGGACAAGACAAGACAAGCCAAGACAGGACAAGAGAGGACTTGACAAGACAAGACATGACTTGACATGACATGACATGAAATGACATGACTTGACAAGACAAGACAAGACAGGACAAGACAAGATAAGACATAACATGACATGACATGACATGACAAGACAAGATAAGACATAACATGACATGACATGACAAGACAAGACAAGACAAGACAAGACAAGACAAGACAAGACAAGACAAGACAAGACAAGACAAGACAAGACAAGACAAGACAAGACATGACAAGACATGACATGACAAGACATGAAATGACAAGACAAGACATGACATGACAAGACAAGACATGACATGACATGACATGACATGACATGACATGAAATGACATGACATGACAAGACAAGATAAGACATAACATGACATGACAAGACAAGATAAGACATAACATGACATGACATGACATGAAATGACATGACTTGACAAGACAAGACAAGACAAGACAAGACAAGACAAGACAAGACATGACATGACATGACATGACATGACAAGACAAGATAAGACATAACATGACATGACATGACAAGACAAGACAAGACTAGACAGGACAAGAGAGGACATGACAAGACAAGACAAGACAAGACAACATAAGACAAGACAAGACAAGACAAGACAAGACAAGACAAGACAAGACAAGACAAGACATGACATGACAAGACAAGACAAGACATGACATGACATGACAAGACATGACATGACAAGACAAGACAAGACATGACATGACATGACATGACAAGACAAGACATGACATGACATGACATGACAAGACAAGATAAGACATAACATGACATGACAAGACAAGACAAGACAGGACAAGAGAGGACTTGACAAGACAAGACATGAAATGACATGACATGACATGACAAGACAAGACATGAAATGACATAAGATGACATGACATGACATGACAAGACAACACAAGACTAGACAGGACAAGAGAGGACATGACAAGACAAGACAAGACAAGAGAGGACTTGACCTGACACGACATGACATGAAATGACATGACATGAAATGACATGACATGACAAGACAAGACAAGACAAGACATGACATGACCTGACACGACATGACATGAAATGACATGACATGAAATGACATGACATGACAAGACAAGACAAGACAGGACAAGAGAGGACTTGGCAAGACAAGACCTGAAATGACATGACATGACATGAAATGACATGAAATGACATGACTTGACAAGACAAGACAAGACAGGACAAGACAAGATAAGACATAACATGACATGACAAGACAAAATAAGACATAACATGACATGACATGACAAGACAACACAAGACAAGAGAGGACTTGACAAGACAAGACATGAAATGACATGACATGACAAGACATGACATGACATGACATGACATGACATGACAAGACAACACAAGACAAGACAGGACAAGAGAGGACATGACAAGACAAGACAAGACAACATAAGACAAGACAAGACAAGAGAGGACTTGACCTGACACGACATGACATGAAATGACATGACATGAAATGACATGACATGACAAGACAAGACAAGTCAAGACAAGACAAGACATGACGACCTGACACGACATGACATGAAATGACATGACATGAAATGACATGACATGACAAGACAAGACAGGACAAGAGAGGACTTGGCAAGACAAGACCTGAAATGACATGACATGACATGACATGAAATGACATGAAATGACATGACTTGACAAGACAAGACAAGACAGGACAAGACAAGATAAGACATAACATGACATGACATGACATGACAAGATAAGACATAACATGACATGACAGGACAAGACAACACAAGACAAGACAACACAAGACAAGACAGGACATGACATGACATGACATGACATGACATGAAATGACATGACATGACATGACATGACATGACATGACAAGACATGACAAGACATGACATGACAAGACAAGACAAGACAAGACAAGACAAGACAAGACAAGACAAGACAAGACAAGACAAGACAAGACAAGACAAGACAAGATAAGACATAACATGACATGACATGACATGACAAGACAAGACAAGACATGAAATGACATGACTTGAAAAGACAAGACAAGACAAGACAGGACAAGATAAGACAAGATAAGACAAGACAAGACAAGACAAGATAAGACATAACATGACATGACATGACATGACAAGACATGAAAGGACATGACTTGAAAAGACACGACAAGACAAGACAGGACAAGACAAGACAAGATAAGACAAGACAGGACAAGACAAGACAAGACAAGACAAGACACGACAAGACAAGACAGGACAAGACAAGACAAGACATGAAGTGACATGACTTGAAAAGGAAAGACAAGACAAGACAAAACAAGACAAGACAAGACAAGACAAGACAAGACAAGACAAGACAAGACAAGACAAGACAAGACAAGACATGACATGACCTGACACGACATGACATGAAATGACATGACATGAAATGACATGACATGACAAGACAAGACAAGACAAGACAAGACAAGACAGGACAAGAGAGGACTTGACAAGACAAGACATGAAATGACATGACATGACATGACATGACATGACATGAAATGACATGACTTGACAAGACAAGATAAGACATAACATGACATGACATGACAAGACAACACAAGACAAGACAGGACAAGAGAGGACATGACAAGACAAGACAAGACAACATAAGACAAGACAAGACAAGACAACATAAGACAAGACAAGACAAGACAAGACAAGACAAGACAAGACAAGACAAGACAAGACAAGACAAGACAAGACAAGACAAGACAAGACAAGACAAGACAAGACAAGACAAGACAAGACAAGACAAGACAAGACAAGACAAGACAAGACAAGACAAGACAAGACAAGACAAGACAAGACAAGACAAGACAAGACAAGACAAGACAAGACAAGACAAGATAAGACATAACATGACATGACATGACAAGACAAGACATGACATGAAATGACATGACTTGAAAAGAAAAGAAAAGACAAGACAAGACAAGACAAGACAAGACAAAACAAGACATGACAAGACAACATAAGACAAGGCAAGACATGACAAGACAGGACATGACTTGACATGACAAGATAACACAAGACAAGACAGGACAAGAGAGGACATGACAAGACAAGACACCATAAGACAAAACAAGACAGGACAAGACAAGACAAGACAAGACATGACATGACCTGACACGACATGACATGAAATGACATGACATGAAATGACATGACATGACAAGACAAGACAAGACAAGACAAGACAGGACAAGAGAGGACTTGACATGAAATGACATGACATGACAAGACAAGATAAGACATAACATGACATGACATGACATGACAAGACAAGACAAGACAAGACAGGACAAGACAAGACAAGACAAGACAAGACAAGACAAGACAGGACAAGACAAGACAAGACAAGACAAGATAAGACATAACATGACATGACATGACATGACATGACATGACAAGACAAGACATGAAATGACATGACTTGAAAAGACAAGACAAGACAAGACAAGACAAGACAAGACAAGAGAGGACTTGACAAGACAAGACATGACATGACATGAAATGACATGAAATGACATGACTTGACAAGACAAGACAGGACAAGAGAGGACTTGACAAGACAAGACATGAAATGACATGACATGAAATGACAAGACATGAAATGACATGACATGACAAGACAAGACAAGACAAGACAAGACAGGACAAGAGAGGACATGACAAGACAAGACAAGACAAGACAACATAAGACAAGACAAGACAAGACAAGACATGACATGACATGACATGACATGACATGACATGACATGACATGACATGACTTGACAAGACAAGATAAGACGTAACATGACATGACATGACATGACAAGACAAGATAAGACATAACATGACATGACATGACAAGACAACACAAGACTAGACAGGACAAGAGAGGACATGACAAGACAAGACAAGACAACATAAGACAAGACAAGACAAGACAAGACATGAAATGACATGACTTGACAAGACAAGACAAGACAAGACAAGACAAGACAAGACAAGACAAGACAAGACAAGACAAGACAAGACAAGACAAGACAAGACAAGACAAGACAAGACATGACATGACATGACAAGACAAGACATGAAATGACATGACTTGAAAAGAAAAGACAAGACAAGACAAGACAAGACAAGACAAGACAAGACAAAACAAGACATGACAAGACAAGACAACATAAGACAAGACAAGACAAGACAAGACAAGATAAGACATAACATGACATGACATGACATGACAAGACAAGACAAGACAAGACAAGACAAGACAAGACAAGACAAGACAAGACAAGACAAGACAAGACAAGACAAGACAAGACAAGACAAGACAAGACAAGACAAGACAAGACAAGACAAGACAAGACAAGACAAGACAAGACAAGACAAGACAGGACTTGACAAGACAAGACATGAAATGACATGACATGACATGACATGAAATGACATGACATGACAAGACAAGACTAGACAGGACAAGAGAGGACATGACAAGACAAGACAAGACAACATAAGACAAGACAAGACAAGACAAGACAAGACATGACATGACATGACATGACATGACATGACTTGACAAGACAAGATAAGACATAACATGACATGACATGACATGACAAGACAAGACAAGACAAGACAAGACAAGACAAGACAAGACAAGACAAGACAAGACAAGACAAGACAAGACATGAAATGACATGACATGACATGACATGACATGACATGACATGACAAGACAAGATAAGACATAACATGACATGACATGACATGACAAGACAAGACAAGACAAGACAAGACAAGACAAGACATGAAATGACATGACAAGACATGACATGACATGACATGACATGACAAGACAAGATAAGACATAACATGACATGACATGACAAGACAAGACAAGACAAGACAGGACAAGAGAGGACTTGACAAGACAAGACATGACATGACATGACATGACAAGACAAGACATGAAATGACATGACTTGACAAGACAAGACAAGACAAGACAAGACAAGACAAGACAAGACAAGACAAGACAAGACATGACAAGACAAGACAAGACAAGATAAGACATAACATGACATGACATGACATGACAAGACAAGACAAGACAGGACAAGAGAGGACTTGACAAGACAAGACAAGACAAGACAAGACAAGACAAGACATGACATGACATGACATGACATGACATGACATGACATGACATGACAAGACAAGATAAGACATAACATGACATGACATGACATGACAAGACAAGACAAGACAGGACAAGAGAGGACTTGACAAGACAAGACATGAAATGACATGACATGACAAGACAAGACATGAAATGACATGACTTGACAAGACAAGACAAGACAAGACAAGACAAGACAAGACAAGACAAGACAAGACAAGACATGACAAGACAAGACAAGACAAGATAAGACATAACATGACATGACATGACATGACAAGACAAGACAAGACAAGACAAGACAAGACAAGACAAGACAAGACAAGACAAGACAAGACAAGACAAGACATGAAATGACATGACATGACATGACATGACATGACATGACATGACAAGACAAGACAAGACATAACATGACATGACATGACATGACAAGACAAGACAAGACAGGACAAGAGAGGACTTGACAAGACAAGACATGACATGACATGACATGACAAGACAAGACATGAAATGACATGACTTGAAAAGACAAGACAAGACAAGACAAGACAAGACAAGACAAGACAAGACAAAACAAGACATGACATGACAAGACAAGACAAGATAAGACATAACATGACATGACATGACATGACAAGACAAGACAAGACAGGACAAGAGAGGACTTGACAAGACAAGACATGAAATGACATGACATGACAAGACAAGACAAGACAAGACAAGACAAGACAAGACAGGACAAGACAAGACAAGACATAACATGACATGACAAGACAAGATAAGACATAACATGACATGACATGACATGACAAGACAAGATAAGACATAACATGACATGACATGACATGACATGACATGAAATGACATGACTTGACAAGACAAGACAAGACAAGACAAGACAAGACAAGATAAGACATAACATGACATGACATGACAAGACAAGACAAGACAAGACAAGACAAGACAAGATAAGACATAACATGACATGACATGACATGAAATGACATGACTTGACAAGACAAGACAAGACAAGACAAGACAAGACAAGATAAGACATAACATGACATGACATGACATGACAAGACAAGATAAGACATAACATGACATGACATGACAAGACAACACAAGACTAGACAGGACAAGAGAGGACATGACAAGACAAGACAAGACAAGACAACATAAGACAAGACAAGACAAGACAAGACAAGACAAGACAAGACAAGACAAGACATGACATGACAAGACAAGACAAGACATGAAATGACATGACATGAAATGACATGACATGAAATGACATGACATGACATGACATGACAAGACAACACAAGACTAGACAGGACAAGAGAGGACATGACAAGACAAGACAAGACAAGACAAGACAAGACAAGACAAGATAAGACATAACATGACATGACATGACATGACAAGACAAGACAAGACATGAAATGACATGACTTGAAAAGACAAGACAAGACAAGACAAGACATGAAGTGACATGACTTGAAAAGAAAAGACAAGACAAGACAAGACAAGACAAAACAAGACATGACAATACAAGACAACATAAGACAAGGCAAGACAAGACAAGACAAGACAAGACAAGACAATGCAAGACAACACAAGACAAGACAAGACATAACATGACATGACATGACAAGATAAGACATGAAATGACATGACCAGACAAGACAAGACAAGACAAGACTAGACATAACATGACATGACATGACAAGATAAGGCATGAAATGACATGACCAGACAAGACAAGACAAGACAAGACAAGACAAAACAAGACATGACAATACAAGACAACATAAGACAAGGCAAGACAAGACAAGACAAGACAAGACAATGCAAGACAACACAAGACAAGACAAGACTAGACATAACATGACATGACATGACAAGATAAGACATGAAATGACATGACCAGACAAGACAAGACATGTCAAGACAAAACATAACATGACATGACAAGAAAAACAAGAAAAGACAAGTCAAGACAAGACAGGACAAGACAGGACAAGACAAGACAAGAAAAGACAAGACAAGACAAGACAAGACAAGACAAGACAAGACAAGACAAGACAAGACAAGACAAGACAAGACAAGACAAGACAAGACAAGACAAGACCAAACAAGACAAGACAAAACAAGACAAGACATGACAATACAAGACAACATAAGACAAGACAAGACAAGACAGGACAAGAGAGGACTTGACAAGACAAGACATGAAATGACATGACATGACATGACATGACATGACATGACATGAAATGACATGAAATGACATGACTTGACAAGACAAGACAAGACAGGGCAAGACAAGATAAGACATAACATGACATGACAAGACAAAATAAGACATAACATGACATGACATGACAATACAGGACAACATAAGACAAGACAAGACAAGACTAGACATAACATGACATGACATGACATGACAAGACAAGATAAGACATAACATGACATGACAAGACAATTCAAGACAAGACAAGACAGGACAAGACAAGATAAGACATAACATGACATGACAGGACAAGACAAGACTAGACATAACATGACATGACAAGACAATTCAAGACAAGACAAGACAGGACAAGACAAGATAAGACATAACATGACATGACATGACAAGACAAGATAAGACATAACATGACAAGACAACACAAGACAAGACAGGACAAGAGAGGACTTGACAAGACAAGACATGAAATGACATGACATGACATGACATGACATGCCATGAAATGACATAAGATGACATGACATGACATGACAAGACAACACAAGACTAGACAGGACAAGAGAGGACATGACAAGACAAGACAAGACAAGACAAGAGAGGACTTGACCTGACACGACATGACATGAAATGACATGACATGAAATGACATGACATGAAATGACATGACATGACAAGACAAGACAAGACAAGACAAGACATGACATGACCTGACACGACATGACATGAAATGACATGACATGACAAGACAAGACAGGACAAGAGAGGACTTGACAAGACAAGACATGAAATGACATGACATGACATGACATGAAATGACATGAAATGACATGACTTGACAAGACAAGACAAGACAGGACAAGAGAGGACTTGACAAGACAAGACATGAAATGACATGACTTGACAAGACAAGACAAGACAGGACAAGACAAGATAAGACATAACATGACATGACAAGACAAAATAAGACATAACATGACATGACATGACATGACAAGACAACACAAGACTAGACAGGACAAGAGAGGACATGACAAGACAAGACAAGACAAGACAAGAGAGGACTTGACCTGACACGACATGACATGAAATGACATGACATGACAAGACAAGACAAGACAAGACATGACATGACCTGACACGACATGACATGAAATGACATGACATGAAATGACATGACATGACAAGACAAGACAAGACAGGACAAGAGAGGACTTGGCAAGACAAGACCTGAAATGACATGACATGACATGACATGAAATGACATGACTTGACAAGACAAGACAAGACAGGACAAGACAAGATAAGACATAACATGACATGACATGACATGAAAAGACAAGATAAGACATAACATGACATGACAGGACAAGACAACACAAGACAAGACAGGACAAGAGAGGACTTGACAAGACAAGACATGAAATGACATGACATGACATGACATGAAATGACATGACTGACAAGACAAGACAAGATAAGACATAACATGACATGACATGACAAGACAACACAAGACTAGACAGGACAAGAGAGGACATGACAAGACAAGACAAGACAAGACAAGACAAGACAAGACAAGACATGACATGACATGACATGACATGACATGACATGACATGAAATGACATGACATGACATGACATGACATGACATGACAAGACATGACATGACATGACATGACAAGACAAGACAAGACAAGACAAGACAAGACAAGACAAGACAAGACAAGACAAGATAAGACATAACATGACATGACATGACATGACAAGACAAGACAAGACATGAAATGACATGACTTGAAAAGACAAGACAAGACAAGACAGGACAAGACAAGACAAGACAAGACAAGACAAGACAAGACAAGATAAGACATAACATGACATGACATGACATGACAAGACAAGACATGAAATGACATGACTTGAAAAGACAAGACAAGACAAGACAAGACAAGACAAGACAAGACAAGACAAGACAAGACAAGACAAGACAAGACAAGACAAGACAAGACAAGACAAGACAAGACAAGACAAGACAAGACAAGACAGGACAAGACAAGACAAGATAAGACAAGACAGGACAAGACAAGACAGGACAGGACAAGACAAGACATGAAGTGACATGACTTGAAAAGAAAAGACAAGACAAAACAAGACAAGACAAAACAAGACATGACAAGACAAGACAACATAAGACAAGGCAAGACAAGACAAGACAGGACATGACTTGACATGACAAGATAACACAAGACAACACAGGACAAGAGAGGACATGACAAGACAAGACACCATAAGACAAGACAGGACAAGACAAGACAAGACAAGACATGACATGACCTGACACGACATGACATGAAATGACATGACGTGACAAGACAAGACAAGACAAGACAAGACAAGACAAGACAGGACAAGGGAGGACTTGACAAGACAAGACATGAAATGACATGACATGACATGACATGACATGACATGAAATGACATGACTTGACAAGACAAGATAAGACATAACATGACATGACAAGACAACACAAGACTAGACAGGACAAGAGAGGAAATGACAAGACAAGACAACATAAGACAAGACAAGACAAGACAACATAAGACAAGACAAGACAAGACAAGACAAGACAAGACAAGACAAGATAAGACATAACATGACATGACATGACAAGACAAGACATGAAATGACATGACTTGAAAAGACAAGACAAGACAAGACAAGACAAGACAAGACAAGACAAGACAAGACAAGACAAGATAAGACATAACATGACATGACATGACAAGACAAGACATGAAATGACATGACTTGACAAGACAAGACAAGACAAGACAAGACAAGACAAGACAAGACAGGACAAGACAAGACAAGATAAGACAAGACATGACATGACATGACATGACATGACAAGACAAGACATGAAATGACATGACTTGAAAAGACAAGACAAGACAAGACAAGACAAGACAAGACAAGACAAAACAAGACATGACAAGACAACATAAGACAAGGCAAGACAAGACAAGACAGGACATGACTTGACATGACAAGATAACACAAGACAACACAGGACAAGAGAGGACATGACAAGACAAGACACCATAAGACAAAACAAGACAGGACAAGACAAGACAAGACAAGACAAGACATGACATGACCTGACACGACATGACATGAAATGACATGACATGAAATGACATGACATGAAATGACATGACATGAAATGACATGACATGAAATGACATGACATGACAAGACAAGACATGACATGACATGACATGACAAGACAAGACAAGACAAGACAAGACAAGACAAGACAAGACAAGACAAGACAAGACAAGACAAGACAAGACAAGATAAGACATAACATGACATGACATGACAAGACAAGACATGAAATGACATGACTTGAAAAGAAAAGAAAAGACAAGACAAGACAAGACAAGACAAGACAAAACAAGACATGACAAGACAACATAAGACAAGGCAAGACAAGACAAGACAGGACATGACTTGACATGACAAGATAACACAAGACAACACAGGACAAGAGAGGACATGACAAGACAAGACACCATAAGACAAAACAAGACAGGACAAGATAAGACAAGACAAGACATGACATGACCAGACACGACATGACATGAAATGACATGAAATGACATGACATGACATGACATGAAATGACATGACATGACAAGACAAGACAAGACAAGACAAGACAAGACAGGACAAGAGAGGACTTGAAAAGACAATACATGAAATGACATGACATGACATGACATGACATGAAATGACATGAAATGACATGACATGACATGACATGACAAGACAAGGCAAGACAAGAAAAGACAGTACAAGAGAGGACTTGACATGAAATGACATGACTTGACAAGACAAGATAAGACAGGACAAGACAAGACAAGATAAGACATAACATGACATGACATGACATGACATGACATGACATGACAAGACAAGACATGAAATGACATGACTTGAAAAGAAAAGAAAAGACAAGACAAGACAAAAGAAGACAAGACAAAACAAGACATGACAAGACAACATAAGACAAGGCAAGACAAGACAAGACAGGACATGACTTGACATGACAAGATAACACAAGACAACACAGGACAAGAGAGGACATGACAAGACAAGACACCATAAGACAAAACAAGACAGGACAAGACAAGACAAGACAAGACAAGACAAGACATGACATGACCTGACACGACATGACATGAAATGACATGACATGACATGAAATGACATGACTTGACAAGACAAGACAGGACAAGAGAGGACTTGACAAGACAAGACATGAAATGACATGACATGACATGACATGACATGACATGAAATGACATGAAATGACATGAAATGACATGACTTGACAAGACAAGACAGGACAAGAGAGGACTTGACAAGACAAGACATGAAATGACATGACATGACATGACATGACATGAAATGACAAGACATGACATGACAAGACAAGACAAGACAAGACAAGACAAAACAAGACATGACAAGACAACATAAGACAAGGCAAGACATGACAAGACAGGACATAACATGACATGACATGACAAGACAAGATAAGACATAACATGACATGACATGAAATGACATGACTTGACAAGACAAGACAAAACAAGACAGGACAAGACAAGATAAGACATAACATGACATGACATGACATGACAAGACAAGATAAGACATAACATGACATGACATGAAGTGACATGACTTGAAAAGACAAGACAAGACAACATAAGACAAGGCAAGACAAGACAAGACAGGACATGACTTGACATGACAAGACAAGATAAGACATAACATGACATGACATGACAAGACAACACAAGACTAGACAGGACAAGAGAGGACATGACAAGACAAGACAAGACGAGACAAGACAAGACAAGACAAGACAAGACAAGACAAGACAAGACGAGACAAGTCATGACATGACAAGACAAGACAAGACATGAAATGACATGTAAAGTCATGACATGACAAGACAAGACAAGACATGACATGACCTGACATGACATGACATGACATGAAATGACATGACATGACAAGACAAGACAAGACAAGACAAGACATGTCAAGACAAAACAAGACAAGACAAGACAAGACATGACAAGACAAGACAAGACAAGACAAGACAAGACAAGACAAGACAAGACAAGACAAGACAAGACAAGACAAGACAAGACAAGACAAGACAAGACAAGACAAGACAAGACAAGACAAGACAAGACAAGACAAGACAAGACAAGACATGACAAGACAAGACATGAAATGACATGACATGACAAGACAAGACATGAAATGACATGACTTGAAAAGAAAAGAAAAGACAAGACAAGACATGAAATGACATGACTTGAAAAGAAAAGAAAAGACAAGACAAGACAAAACAAGACAAGACAAAACAAGACATGACAAGACAACATAAGACAAGGCAAGACATGACATGACATGACATGAAATGACATGACATGACAAGACAAGACAAGACAAGACAAGACAAGACATGTCAAGACAAGACAAGACAAGACAAGACAAGACATGACAAGACAAGACAAGACAAGACAAGACAAGACATGACAAGACAAGACAAGACAAGACAAGACAAGACAAGACAAGACAAGACAAGACAAGACATAACATGACATGACATGACATGACAAGACATGAAATGACATGACATGACAAGACAAGACAAGACAAGACATGACAAGACAAGACAAGACAAGACAAGACAAGACATGACAAGACATGACAAGACAAGACAAGACAAGACAAGACAAGACAAGACAAGACAAGACAAGACAAGACAAGACAAGACAAGACAAGACAAGACAAGACAAGACAAGACAAGACAAGACAAGACAAGACAAGACAAGACAAGACAAGACATGACAAGACATGACAAGACAAGACATGAAATGACAAGACATGACATGACATGACATGACAAGACAAGACATGAAATGACATGACTCGACAAGACAAGACAAGACAAGACATGAAATGACATGACTCGACAAGACAAGACAAGACAAGACAAGACAAGACAAGACAAGACAAGACAAGACAAGACAAGACAAGACAAGACAAGACATGACATGACATGACATGACATGACATGACATGACAAGACAAGACAAGACAAGACAAGACAAGACAAGACAAGACATGACAAGACAAGACAAGACAAGACAAGACAAGACATGACAAGACAAGACAAGACAAGACAAGACAAGACAGGACAAGACAAGACAAGACAAGACAAGACAAGACAAGACAAGACAAGACAAGACATAACATGACATGACATGACATGACATGACATGACATGACATGACATGACATGACAAGACAAGACATGACTTGACAAGACAAGACAAGACAAGACAAAACAAGACAAGACATGTCAAGAAAACACAAGACAAGACAAAACAAGACAAGACAAGACAAGACAAGACAAGACATGAAATGACATGACATGACAAGACAAGACAAGACAAGACAAGACAAGACATGACAAGACAAGACAAGACATGACAAGACAAGACAAGACAAGACAAGACAAGACAAGACAAGACAAGACAAGACATGACATGACATGACATGACATGACAAGACAAGACATGAAATGACATGACTTGACAAGACAAGACAAGACAAGACAAGACAGGACAAGACAAGACAAGACAAGACAAGACAAGACAAGACAAGACAAGACAAGACAAGACAAGACAAGACAAGACATGACAAGACATGACATGACATGACATGACAAGACAAGACAAGACAAGACAAGACATGACAAGACATGAAATGACATGACATGACAAGACAAGACAAGACAAGACAAAACAAGACAAGACAAAACAAGACATGACAAGACAACATAAGACAAGGCAAGACATGACATGACATGACATGAAATGACATGACATGACAAGACAAGACAAGACAAGACAAGACAAGACAAGACAAGACATGACAAGACAAGACAAGACAAGACAAGACAAGACATGACAAGACAAGACAAGACAAGACAAGACAAGACAAGACAAGACAAGACAAGACAAGACAAGACAAGACTAGACATAACATGACATGACATGACATGACATGACATGACATGACAAGATAAGACATGAAATGACATGACTTGACAAGACAAGACATGAAATGACATGACATGACATGACATGAAATGACATGACATGAAATGACATGACATGACAAGACAAGACAAGACAGGACAAGAGAGGACTTGACAAGACAAGACATGAAATGACATGACATGACATGACATGACATGAAATGACATGACTTGACAAGACAAGACAAGACAAGACAAGACAAGATAAGACATAACATGACATGACAAGACAAGATAAGACATAACATGACACGAAATGACATGACAAGACAAGATAAGACAGGACAAGAGAGGACATGACAAGACAAGACAACATAAGACAAGACAAGACAAGACAAGACAAGATGTGACATGACATGACATGACATGACATGACATGACATGAAATGACATGACATGACAAGACAAGACAAGACAAGACAAGACATGACATGACCTGACACGACATGACATGAAATGACATGACATGAAATGACATGACATGACAAGACAAGACAAGACAGGACAAGAGAGGACTTGACAAGACAAGACATGAAATGACATGACATGACATGACATGAAATGACATGACTTGACAAGACAAGACAAGACAAGACAAGACAAGACTAGACATAACATGACATGACATGACATGACAAGACAAGATAAGACATAACATGACATGACAAGACAAGACAAGACAAGACAGGACAAGAGAGGACTTGACAAGACAAGACATGAAATGACATGACATGACATGACATGACATGACATGAAATGACATGACTGACAAGACAAGACAAGATAAGACATAATATGACATGACATGACAAGACAACACAGGACAAGAGAGGACATGACAAGACAAGACAAGACAAGACAAGACAAGACAAGACAAGACAAGACATGACATGACATGACATGACATGACATGACATGACATGAAATGACATGACATGACATGAAGTGACATGACATGACAAGACATGACATGACATGACATGACAAGACAAGACAAGACAAGACAAGACAAGACAAGACAAGACAAGACAAGACAAGACAAGACAAGACAAGACAAGACAAGACAAGACAAGACAAGACAAGACAAGACAAGACAAGACAAGACAAGATAAGACATAACATGACATGACATGACAAGACAAGACATGAAATGACATGACATGAAAAGACAAGACAAGACAAGACAAGACAAGACAAGACAAGACAAGACAAGACAAGACAAGATAAGACATAACATGACATGACATGACAAGACAAGACATGAAATGACATGACTTGAAAAGACAAGACAAGACAAGACAAGACAAGACAAGACAAGACAGGACAAGACAAGACAAGATAAGACATAACATGACATGACATGACATGACATGACATGACAAGACAAGACATGAAATGACATGACTTGAAAAGAAAAGAAAAGACAAGACAAGACAAGACAAGACAAGACAAAACAAGACATGACAAGACAACATAAGACAAGGCAAGACAAGACAAGACAGGACATGACTTGACATGACAAGATAACACAAGACAACACAGGACAAGAGAGGACATGACAAGACAAGACACCATAAGACAAAACAAGACAGGACAAGACAAGACAAGACAAGACAAGACAAGACAAGACATGACATGACATGACATGACATGACATGACATGAAATGACATGACATGACAAGACAAGACATGAAATGACATGACTTGACAAGACAAGACAAGACAAGACAAGACAAGACAAGACAAGACAAGACAAGACAAGACAAGACAAGACAAGACAAGACAAGACAAGACAAGACATGACATGACATGACATGAAATGACATGACATGACAAGACAAGACAAGACAAGACAAGACATGTCAAGTCAAAACAAGACAAAACAAGACAAGACATGACAAGAGGGGACAAGACAGGACAAGACAAGACAAGACAAGACAAGACAAGACAAGACAAGACAAGACTAGACATAACATGACATGACATGACATGACATGACAAGATAAGACATGAAATGACATGACTTGACAAGACAAGACATGAAATGACATGACATGACATGACATGAAATGACATGACATGAAATGACATGACATGAAATGACATGACATGACAAGACAAGACAAGACAGGACAAGAGAGGACTTGGCAAGACAAGACCTGAAATGACATGACATGACATGACATGAAATGACATGAAATGACATGACTTGACAAGACAAGACAAGACAAGACAAGACAAGACAAGACAAGATAAGACATAACATGACATGACAAGACAAAATAAGACATAACATGACATGACATGACAAGACAACACAAGACTAGACAGGACAAGAGAGGACATGACAAGACAAGACAAGACAACATAAGACAAGACAAGACAAGAGAGGACTTGACCTGACACGGCATGACATGAAATGACATGACATGAAATGACATGACATGACAAGACAAGACAAGACAAGACAAGACATGACATGACCTGACACGACATGACATGAAATGACATGACATGACAAGACAAGACAAGATAAGACATAACATGACATGACATGACCAGACAACACAGGACAAGAGAGGACATGACAAGACAAGACAAGACAAGACCTGAAATGACATGACATGACATGACATGAAATGACATGACTTGACAAGACAAGACAAGACAGGACAAGACAAGATAAGACATAACATGACATGACATGACATGACAAGACAAGATAAGACATAACATGACATGACAGGACAAGACAACACAAGACAAGACAGGACAAGAGAGGACTTGACAAGACAAGACATGAAATGACATGACATGACATGACATGAAATGACATGACTGACAAGACAAGACAAGATAAGACATAATATGACATGACATGACAAGACAACACAAGACAAGACAGGACATGACAAGACAAGACAAGACAAGACAAGACAAGACAAGACAAGACAAGACAAGACAAGACAAGACAAGACAAGACATGACATGACATGACATGACATGACATGACATGACATGACATGACATGACATGAAATGACATGACATGACATGAAGTGACATGACATGACAAGACATGACATGACATGACATGACAAGACAAGACAAGACAAGACAAGACAAGACAAGACAAGACAAGACAAGACAAGACAAGACAAGATAAGACATAACATGACATGACATGACATGACAAGACAAGACAAGAAAAGACAAGACAGGACAAGACAAGACAAGACAAGACAAGACAAGATAAGACATAACATGACATGACATGACATGACAAGACAAGACATGAAAGGACATGACTTGAAAAGACACGACAAGACAAGACAAGACAAGACAAGACAAGACAAGACAAGACAAGACAAGACAAGATAAGACAAGACAGGACAAGACAAGACAGGACAGGACAAGACAAGACATGAAGTGACATGACTTGAAAAGAAAAGACAAGACAAGACAAAACAAGACAAAACAAGACATGACAAGACAAGACAACATAAGACAAGGCAAGACAAGACAAGACAGGACATGACTTGACATGACAAGATAACACAAGACAACACAGGACAAGAGAGGACATGACAAGACAAGACACCATAAGACAAGACAGGACAAGACAAGACAAGACAAGACATGACATGACCTGACACGACATGACATGAAATGACATGACGTGACAAGACAAGACAAGACAAGACAAGACAAGACAAGACAGGACAAGGGAGGACTTGACAAGACAAGACATGAAATGACATGACATGACATGACATGACATGACATGAAATGACATGACTTGACAAGACAAGATAAGACATAACATGACATGACATGACATGACAAGACAACACAAGACTAGACAGGACAAGACAAGACAAGACAAGACAAGACAAGATAAGACATAACATGACATGACATGACAAGACAAGACATGAAATGTCATGACTTGAAAAGAAAAGAAAAGACAAGACAAGACAAGACAAGATAAGACAGGACAAGACAAGACAAGATAAGACATAACATGACATGACATGACATGACATGACATGACAAGACAAGACATGAAATGACATGACTTGAAAAGAAAAGAAAAGACAAGACAAGACAAAACAAGACAAGACAAAACAAGACATGACAAGACAACATAAGACAAGGCAAGACAAGACAAGACAGGACATGACTTGACATGACAAGATAACACAAGACAACACAGGACAAGAGAGGACATGACAAGACAAGACACCATAAGACAAAACAAGACAGGACAAGACAAGACAAGACAAGACAAGACAAGACAAGACATGACATGACCTGACACGACATGACATGACATGAAATGACATGACATGACAAGACAAGACATGAAATGACATGACATGAAATGACATGACATGACAAGACAAGACAAGACAAGACAAGACAAGACAAGACAAGACAAGACAAGACAAGACAAGACAAGACAAGACAAGATAAGACATAACATGACATGACATGACAAGACAAGACATGAAATGACATGACTTGAAAAGACAAGACAAGACAAGACAAGACAAAACAAGACAAGACAAAACAAGACATGACAAGACAACATAAGACAAGGCAAGACATGACAAGACAGGACATGACTTGACATGACATGACCAGACACGACATGACATGAAATGACATGACATGTCAAGACATGACAAGACAAGACAAGACATGACAAGACAGGACATGACATGACATGACATGACATGACAAGACAAGACAAGACATGAAATGACATGACTTGACAAGACAAGACAAGACAAGACAAGACATGAAATGACATGACTTGACAAGACACGACAAGACAAGACAAGACATGACATGACCTGACATGTTAAGACAAGACAAGACAAGTCAGGACAAGACAAGACAAGACATGACCTGACATGACATGACATGACAAGTCATGACATGACAAGACAAGACAAGACATGACAAGAAAAGACAGTACAAGAGAGGATTTGACATGAAATGACATGACTTGACAAGACAAGATAAGACAGGACAAGACATGAAATGACATGACATGACATGACAAGACATGACATGACATGACATGACATGACATGACATGACATGACAAGACAAGACATGAAATGACATGACTTGAAAAGAAAAGAAAAGACAAGACAAGACAAAAGAAGACAAGACAAAACAAGACATGACAAGACAACATTAGACAAGGCAAGACAAGACAAGACATGACATGACATGACATGACAAGATAACACAAGACAACACAGGACAAGAGAGGACATGACAAGACAAGACACCATAAGACAAAAATAGACAGGACAA